>CM076580.1:1710597090-1710822454 GCA_034641835.2 Pinus albicaulis | reverse complement strand
TGAAATCTAGCGAAACATATTTAGAGGTCTAGGCTACAGACGTGTTCCGACGTCTTTAAACCTAGCAGTTGTCGTTCGCCTTTTGGCTTTAGACAGCGCTAGTACGGACTTGTGCTCCCCGTACCGTCGCGTATATAAAGGGAGACCCCTCTAGGTTTTCAATCCTTTATCCACAGGAAGCCGAGCCTGCCGCCCTATACCCATGATACACCGAACACAACATTCGGGGAGATTGCCTGCACGTACGGAAAGTCCTTGGTTGATTTCTTCTTCATTATTAAAACCAAGGTGTGTATTGCAGTTCACGGTTATTTGGTACACCCTTTGTGCCTAGTTTTCCTGAGCAGTCATTTGGTCTTTTTTGACTCCCTAAATTTGAAAAGACCGTCAAGCGCTTGTCCTTTCACGCTTGTGTCAAATCTGAAAGAGATAGAGTCATCTTTTTATCGTTTCTCGACTCTTAAAACATGAAACGGTAGAGTTTCTTATTTTTCGATGTGGTAAAAATTAATCACCCACGATTATATGCCCTGATAGATATTGCTTGTTGACCGTTTGATCGTGTGTCTTGACTCTTTTTTAGCCCGTGTGTGTGTTTGCTTCTTTTTCTCTGGTCTTTTGCCACAGTGGCGGAACCTTCGGTTTCATCTTCTGGTAGTCCTTACACGGACGATTCTTCAGAGGCTTCCCAATCCTCTGCTGAACTGCAGCAGCCTATTGTTTCCGAGTTTCCTGACGGGGGACCGGTTCTTGCTGAGCAACCCTTTGGAGGACCATTTGAGTTCAATTGGCCCTTTTCGGACCCTGTGTCTGAATTGAGATTAGGAGCTGATTTCCTTTCTCTTACATCGGGTTCGCCCTTTGTTGCTGTTGTTTTTCCTCCTAGTCTCGCCGTCTGTTACGAGATTTAACGCGGGATCAACCATGAGTGATTCGTGAGGAAATCCCAACGTACGGTGAAGACTATCGGCTCTTCCCATTGCCGGGGGAGAAAACTGCGAATTTGGTGTGTATCAGCAGGTCTTCTTTACCACGGGGATACATATCTTTGGGTCGGATCATTTCAGCTAACGACCTCATGAGAATATCATCTCACAGCCGAGAGAGCACTACACAAGGGTGTCTCCTCAGACGCCCGTCACTTCTGTTCCCGTCCGGCCCACTGTCTGTGTGGCCGCCTCTTCTCCTGTTGTCTCAGCATCTGCTACTAGGGCTGGGCCAACTCTTGAAGATGTTTATCTAGCCACTGCTATAACGGAGAACATCTCTCCGGAGGAGTATCGGTTGTCCTTGCAACAGCCGAACGCCGAGGTTGGACCGTCCTCCCAAGATCCCTACCGATCTTACTTTTCGCACTATGCACAGGATGGTACTCCCGTGTATGCTTTCCCAGGTCAGTATGACGAGCACGGGGAGATTTTGCGTCTACCCGCTCCTGAGGCTTATCTCTATGCTCAAGGTTTACCTTATAACCAGGCTTATAACCCGCAAGGACAGCCTTTCCAAGGCCAACCTACGGGCCAACCTGGCTATCTCTATGATCCACAGGGGCAGCCCATTCAAGGCTATCCTGTCGGCCAACAAGGGCCATCGTACGGTCCGCAAGGACAGTATTATAGCCCTTCTGGTCAGCCTGTTCAGCCTCAGTCGGGGTATCAACCGGGACCGGTCTATGGTCCTGGGGGGCAAATCCAGCCTTCTTTACCGATGCAACCGCAGTATCCTGTTGTTTCTAACATTGCATATCAGTCGGGACCATCCTATGGTTCTGCTTCAGGTCAAACCAGTTTCCAGCAAGCTCCTGGTCCTGTTCCACCACCGGGCCAACCGGTTCATCCGGTACAACCCGGTGTCCCGCCTCCAGGCCAACCGGCCCATCCGGTACAACCTGGGGCTCACTTACAACCAGGTCAACCTGCGCAACCGGCGCCTCCTGTCTATCCGGGTCAACCTGGTCATTCGGGTCAGCCCTCACATCCGGGTCAACCTGTTCACTCAGGTCAGCCCTCTCAGTCGGGTCAAACTGTTCATTCAGGGCAGCCCGCTCATTCCATTAACCCTGCACAGCAGCCGGTTCATTCAATGCCGCAGCCAAATCAACAGCTGTGCCCTACTTATCAGGCTCTGCAGGGTTCCACTTTTCAGCAGCCTACTCATCCTCAGGGTGGTTATTATCCTCATGGTCAGTCTCAACCGAACTATAACCACCCCAGAGGCTCTCAGTATTATCCTCCTCCACCCGGTTTTACCTACACTCAGCAGCCAAATCCAAATGCTGCTTACACCGGGCCGACACATAATCAGGGTCCGTACTCTGGTTATCAAGCCCCACACTCTGGTTACCAGCATCCAAATCAGTCTGGTTATACGACCTACACCCCCTACGGTCAGAATCCTACGGGACAGAACCCATGGGGGCAAGGATATTCACAACCATTGTGGAGTACAGGTAACGGTCCTCATCCTAGGTCTGGCATGCCGGTCAATCCGCCATTGCCATTCCTGGCCACCTTGGAGTTGCCGGATGTTTCAAAGTTGACCAATGATCCGATTTTACATAATCCATATTGGCCTCCGGTTCCCACCAAGATACCAGGTGACTGCCCCAAGTTTGAGGGAAAAGCTGGAGAGGACCCCCAGGCACATGTGATGACGTATCACCTTTGGTGTTCGTCTAATTCTTGGGTCGACGATTCGATTCGCCTGCGCCTCTTCCAGCGTACTTTAACTGGGGCTGCTGCTAAGTGGTACATAGAGTTATCCCGCGACATTTTCCAAGATTTCAATTCTTTAGCCATGGATTTCCTCACACACTTCCAGTTACCGGTTCGTTATGAAGCCGGGACGCACCTCCTGACTTCTCTGAAGTAGGACAAAGCCACTCACATCTCTGATCACATTCATGAGTGGCGGCGCCGTCGTAGACTGATCAAGTTTCACATACCTGATCAGATACTGACTCACTGGTTCACCACCTCCTTTGTGAATAAAATCGCTCAGGATATTGCGATGGGACCGTGTGTGACGAAGGAACAGGCCATTGCGCGTGCCCAATATCTGGATCTTGTATATTCTCAGTCCGGCACGCTTTATGATATCTTGCATGATGCCCCACGGTCCGGAACCTCTAAGGCTCCGCCTACCCCATCGGTGGATGGTGTCATTGGTTCTGTCTCTCAGAATTCGAAGAAATCTTCGAATGGGAAGCAGAAGTCTAATTCTTCGAACAATGCTCCTGCTAATCCCGCCCCCTCCGATTCTGGTAAAACCGCGGAAGTGAATGCCGTTCAGGCCAATCCTACGGAGAAAAATTCCAAGGGGAAAAAGAAGGGCAAAGGCAAATCTAAATCTGATGCCCCGAAACCAGAATCTAAATCTCGTACTAAGGATGGCTCTCAGCGTAAACCGAAGTACCCTTGCCTCATCTGTGAAGGGGACCATTATACTAAGGATTGTCCACGACGATCCGAGGTTAGTCAACTTCTTAAGGGCCCTAAAGGGACTCTGGTTGTTTTAAAAGAGCCATTTCCATCTCAGCAGACCCAGATGGTCGAACAGCCGTCACCATCTGCACTGTTTGGGTCTCAGGTTTTCATGGTGAAGAGTGTTGCACCTATCTCTGTCGCTACGCGGTCGAAGGATTACAACGAATCGTGGCAGGCACCCGGGAAGGCAGTTGTGAATGGGCCGCCTCCCCCACCTGTCTCCGGTCCGTTGGAAATCGAGAAGCCTACTCCTGAACCCGTTGTGAAGCCACCTCCTAAAGGTGTCCTTCGAAGATCTTCTTATAATCCAAATGCTCGTGCCGCTCAACATTACAGCATTGTTGAGGATTTGGCACAGGCGCCGTCTGCCATGTCTGCGCTAGAAGTTCTTCAAACTTGTCCTTCGTAATGGAAGGCTTTATTGTCTGCGATCGGGGGCATTGATCCCGCCGACTCGAGTCTTCTCACCTTCGATTTGGAGAATTTCACTCCCCGGCTTCCACATCAAATCGCTCTGATTATTCAAGTCGGGATTAACGGTCTGAACATTCATAGGGCCGTCGTGGATGAAGGTGCATCTACCTGCGTTATGTCCTCCGCTTGCTGGAAGGCCATCGGCTCTCCAGCCCTGTCTTCATCCCCCAATGCCCTTGAGGCATTTGATGGTCGGGAATCTAAACCCCTGGGCGTTCTCGAGAGTCTAGCGATCACATTACAGGGAAAAACCGTCAACGTAGAAGTGGAAGTGGTTGACGCTAAAATCAACTACAATATACTTCTTGGCCGCAGCTGGACCCATGCCATGCTCTGCGTGCCGTCCACCGTCTTTCGATTCATTAAGTTCCCTCACGAGGGCAAGATTGTCACGGTGGATCAGTTGTCATTATTCACCTCTACCTCTGAGAACAACGTGCCATACGTGGATCAAATTTCGAATCCCCCGAACAGTGTAGGACCTGGTCTCTTCAAAGACCCAGTCCTCATGGGTATCTTTCCTACACCACAACCGTACACCACTCAAGTCAACATGATGTCCAGGTTTGATGACCCCTGGCTTATTCCTACGCCTGAGCAGGTGTTTGAGTTTGGAGAATCAATGCCCTTAACGCCAGTAGAGATCAACTACTGTGAAATTGTTGTTGCATTTGATCCTCCACCTCCTCAACATGCTCCTTTGAGCATGGCTCTCGACGTCTACTCTCAATCCCCCTGGCTTGGTCAGGCTGATTCACCTGATCCTCTCAGAGAGACTTTTCCTTCCGATGAGGCTATCATTGAAACTATGTCTCTTGAGGAGTTGCCTTGGGGCGATGGACATCATCGCTCCTCGTTTATGCCTAGCTTGGGGGCAATGACTGACTGTCTGGAGCGTTATGCTACTCAGGTTCCTACCCCTCCTCTTCAAACGCCCATTTTGACACACGAGGTTTTTTCGGAGGGTAACCTGAGTAACATTACTCAAACTGTTCCAATCAACATCTCCGTTAAACCGGGGATCGTTGAGAATATTCACGTGGGTGTGACTTGTTCTCCTGATGAGATTCAAGTCTATACTGAGCTTTTCAAAGAATTCAGAGATGTTTTCGCGTGGTCCTACGAGGAAATGCCGGGGATTGATCCCAGTATCGTAGTGCACGAGATTCCAACCTATCCAGGTGCGAAACCCGTGCGCCAACGCTTACGCCCCATGCATCCTCGGAAAGTCGCTGCCATTAAGGCAAAAGTTGAAAAACTTCTGAACGCGGGTTTTATTTATCCCATCCCCCTCGCAGAATGGGTGTCTAACATTGTCCCTGTCGATAAAAAGCAGGGTACGATTAGAGTCTGTGTTGATTATCGCGACATCAATCGCGCCTGTCCAAAGGATAATTATCCCACTTCGTTTATAGACCAGATCATCGACGAATGTGCCGGGAGTGAGATCTATTCGTTAATGGACGGTTTCTCAGGATATAATCAAATCAATATTGCACCTGAGGATCAACACAAGACCACATTCATCTGTCGGTGGGGTACTTTCGCGTATAAAAAACTCCCGTTCGGCTTAAAGAACGCTGGAGCCACTTTTCAGCGTGCGATGTCCTATGCTTTTCATGACATTCGCCATATCGTTCAGCCTTATCTGGACGACTTGCCAGCCCATTCGGGTAAGCGAGAGGACCATCCTGAGCATCTCCGCCAGATCTTTCTTCGTTGCAGACGCTACAACATCAGGCTCAATCCTCATAAATGCGTCTTCTGCGTTGATTCTGGCCGTCTTTTAGGATTCATAGTCTCGAAAGACGGAATTCGCCTTGACCCTTTAAAGGTTGAGGCCATCGTAAATCTCCCATCACCCTCCTCCCTGTATCAGTTACAGAGTCTACAAGGGAAAGCGAACTTTCTTCGGCGTTTTATCCCGAATTATGCCGAGGTGGCCAAAGGATTCACTCGTTTGTTAAAGCAGAACGTTCCTTTTCATTGGGACGAAGTTGCTCAGGAATCCTTTGAGAAGCTGAAGACGTTGCTTGTCAATGCTCCGTTGCTTCGTCCTCCGGACTACCACCGTGACTTCACTTTATATCTAGCTGCCGCATTTAGCACCATAGCCATGGTCTTAGTGCAGGATGACGATGACGATGATGAACATGTTGTTTATTACCTGTCACGGAACCTTCTCGATCCATAAACGCGTTATGCTCATGTCGAGAAGTTGGCATTAGCAGCAGTACATGATGTACAACGCTTTCGCCATTACATCCTCTTGCGTACGATAATAGTGGTTTCAGACTGCAACCCTATGACATATATTCTTTCTAGACAGTTACTGGGGGCAAGTACTCCAAATGGATTGTGATCCTGCAGGAGTTTGACTTAGAGTTCACTACTGCTAAGTCAACTAAATCACTGGTCTTCGCGGATTTGATATGTTCTCTCCCTACAGACTCTGCTCCCTCACACTTTGAAGACCATATACCGAACGAAACGCTTTTCCTCATCAGTACTCGTGATCCTTGGTACGGTGACATAATAGTGTATCTTCAGACCTCGACGTTTCGGTCTGAGTTGGATAAAGCTGCCCGTCGTCGGATTCGGCACCAGTCCTAGCCCTACCGTCTAGTAGGAGATACCTTATATCGCATTGGAGTAGATTCGGTGCTCCGACGATGCCTAACCTTGGAAGAGGCTGAAAAGGTCCTAAATGACTGCCACAGTGGCGCCTGTGGTGGAAATATGTCCGGGTATGCTACTGCCTAGAAGATTTCGCGAGCAGGTTATTTCTGGCCTTCCATATTCAAAGACTGTATCACTGCAGTCCGTAAATGTCATGCATGCCAGATATTTCAGCGCAAGATGCGGGCGCCGCCTTTACCATTGCATCCCGTTATTACCGTCGGCCCTTTTGCGAAATGGGGCGTTGATTTTATGACGTGTAACCCTCACTCGACCGGGGGGCATGCGTATATAATTGTCGTCGTCGACTACTTCACCAAGTGGGACGAGGCGATGCTTACACTAGCTGCTGACGGGAAAACGGCTGCTCAATTTATATTCAACCACGTTATTGCACGATTCGGGGTTCCTCAAGCCATCGTCACTGATCACGGTACTCATTTCCGAGATTATATGATGGCGGAGCTGACTTCAAAATTGGGCTTGCGTCACGACAGCTCGACACCATATTTCCCTCAAGCGAATGGTCAGGTTGAAGCAGTGAACAAGGTTTTAGTCACTATGCTTCAGCGAATAGTTGGTATTCACAAATCCAATTGGCATCTCCAACTGTTCTCAGCTCTCTGGGCATACCGAACATCTGCAAAGAGTGCAACTGGGTTCACACCATTTCAATTGGTGTATGGCCTGGAAGCAACTCTTCCGGTTGAATGCGAGATTCCTTCGTTAAAATTAGTTGTGGAGCTTCTACCTAATACTTCTGCTGAGGAAGAACGTCTTCTGTATCTGGAACGGTTAGATGAAACCCGTCGTCTGGCTGCTTTGGTTATCGAAGCACAAAAGAAGAGGGTCAAAACTCATTTTGATCAATCTGTTTCTCCTCGTTCCTTTATCGAAGGAGACCTCATCCTCCTGTACGATCAAGCACATGACAAGCTTGGAGCCGGTAAGTTCCAGCCTATGTGGCATGGGCCCTATATAGTAAAACGCGTTTTGAAAAACGGGGCCTACGAGCTTATAGATTATGAAGGAGTTCCGCTGGCGCAGCCCAGAAATGAGTTGTACCTCAAAAAGTATTATGCTTGAAGTGATTTCTTGGTGTGGTGTGTGTACATAGGTGTGTGATTTTCGTTTGTGTGCATGTATAGTGTGGTGTGCTTTGTAAACATATTTATGCTGATCGGGTCTTCCTGGTTGTGCAGATGTTTATTCATCCATTTGTTGGTTTCGCGGATGGTGCCTCCCGCAGTACCAGGAATCTGTCTTCAGCAGCCTGGGTAATCTATGATCCTGCTGGTGAGTTGGTCAACCTGCAAGGAGTGTGTCTAGGACGTACCATGAACAACATCGCGGAATATAATTTTGTGTTAGAATTATTAACCGAGGCAGTAAACCTTGGTATCCGTGAATTGCTCGTGTATCTAGATTCGCAACTTGTAGTGTTACAACTGAACGGACACTATTCGGTAAGAAACCCGTCCATTTTACGTCTATATCTGCGTATTCGATTACTGGAAAGGAATTTTGACTTCATTACATATCATCATATACCCAGGCATTTGAATACATTAACAGATGCAGTAGAAAATTTGGTATTAGACAGACATTTGCGCAATTTGTAAATCATCATCACATATAAAGAAAGATCCATCCAGAAATAGATATGCATATATATATAGATATCGAAATGTTTACATAGAGTGTGTCACATAAAGTCAAAATATACATAATCGTCTTAAGTACATCCGGAGACGATACGTCTCTCAAAAAATAGGTGTGGTATAAATCCTAAGAGCTAATCTGCATGGTGCTCATGATAGCATGTGACTGCACGCACTAAGCGTCTCAGGATTCGGTGGATCCAACTTGGAACTCCCACCGTGTGACGCTGGTATGCCATCGGTACGTCCGCCAGCCGAGCATAGTCCGGGATCCCTCGGGCAATGCCCTCGAGATTTTGGATCAACTCCTCTCCTCCGGTGCCCTCTCCCTGAGGATCAGGGGCGAGTTGAGTCCTCCGTGAGATTGGAGACATCCCAGCTGGTCTCTCAGGTCCCACATCTGCATACATATATAAAATGTGTTAGGACGAATGTGTATTAACAAAAAAAAACATGAAACATAAAAATAAAAAACATGAGGTCTTACCCAACTCCTCGTCCCAGTCATCTCCTTCTGGCAGTGGGAGATCTGGGTCTCTGGTGAAGTCAGTTCCTGCATATGGCCAGTCCTCCACTACGATCAATTGGCGCTGTAACCACCTAAAGAACTCCGTCCTCCAGGACATCTGTTGGCCGCCTCCAGCTCTAGGCATTAGTGCTGCCCAGCGAGCCATTCTTGGCTCTCGTGGTATCGGATCTGCTACTGAGGCCCCTTGGCCTTGGAAGATTGGTAAACGTTCCAGAATGAACGATACCAGGATGGAACCATAGCCAAACTGTTTCAGTTTAGCTTGTTTGCATTTTGTGAGCTGCCTTTTCATGTTTATTGTTACTGCTGTTGCCCAGTCGAACAGCAAGGGACTCATGCATTCTGAGGCCAGCAGGAGTTGGGCCTTTGTGGCCTCGTGCGGTGCCTGCAACCCTACAGCCCGCGTGATGGTATGTAGGACAACTCTCAATGCCAGATCGGGGATAGTGTGGATATCCACCTTCTTGCTCCCTGATCCCATTTGTGCTCCTCGGCACACTCGTGCCATCACTTCTTCCATCTTCTCGCCAGATGGTCTGCTTCCAGTTAAGACAGGGATCGGACCTCTGCGAGACAATCCGGTGATAAAATATACATCAGAAACCTCCAGCTCCAATACCTAATCTCACAACCTGAACACTTGTTCATGTTCATCCCAAATATTGATTAAATACTGGAGGAGCTCGGGCTGAGCTCGTAGACAGGGTGTAAGGAAGAACTTCTTCAGCCCACAGTTTCTGAGGGCATTCATGCAAGCCTCACTTTGGATGGCCTGTTCATCCTCTTCTCCATGCTCTCGTTCTTTCCATTCAATCACCATTTTTCTTGATTACCTGCATCCATATGGTCATAAACCCTTAGTTAGATCTTTGGTAGGCTTCAAATTCCATTCAATTTGGTTAAAATATTGAATTTTTAGGAGGAATTTTAGGTACGGCCACTGGTGCGGCTGTTTTGTGAACAGTCGCGCCACGTGGCGCGAGCCCTTTGTATAAAAGAGCCCATTGGTGCGGGTCCGTGCCCGATACCCGCGCCAATGAGCGCGGCCCTAAAATTTCAAAAAATGGCCACAGAGGATTGATATACAAGGGAAAACTATTAAAAAATGGATGAAAATTTAGAGGAGGGAAGCGCCTCTTACCTGTAGCACACGAGAATCTGAATGGTCAACCGGATCTGTCGCAATCGCCGTCAGAAGTTTCTACTCCAAATGGACCACTGTTGCTTTTCACCAAGGTAAATAGTAAATGTAATTTTATTTTTACCAATTTGGCATATTTATAACTTTTTGACATAAAATGAGTTTTAAAAAGTTATTTTTATCAGATATTTTAATATGTTATGTCGGAAATGGGTTTTACGCTTGCTTGGTATGTGCAGCAGCAGGTTTTTGCGACTTTAACGATGGAAACGAGTTGTATTTTATACTTTTTCGGACTCGGTAAATACACGAAAAAGTCACTTTGGAGTCATCTTTCAGCTCTTTTATGACTCTCTAAACATGAAAAGATTGCCGAGGCCCTTGTCGTTTCGATCTCGTTAAATTGGACACGAATCGACATCTACCCAGTATACGTTTACCCCTTTTTCGGGCTGGGATGGATTGATTACGAAAAAGGAATACCCTAGCCTATCGCGACTAGGAGGTTTTCTTGGATATTGTTTTCTACCTTTTCGGATCTGAGGAACTATCTACGAAAAGGGACCTGTGGAGTTTACTTTTCTGCTGTCTTTTCAAACTCTCTAAACATGAAAAGACGCCGAGTTCTCCCTTTGTCAGACTCGTTAAACCCTGATGACATCAGATTCAGTCGAAATGACGTTCTCCGAGTTCCTCCTTCCTAGGGCTCGTTAAATGTACTAGGATGGATTCGCCCGAAGGGCGGACTTACATTACAAGCATATGCTATCCCCTTCAAGCTTGTTATCAAAAATAATTGGGGTACTCACCAGAAATGGTGGGGGAAAAATGGAACCATCGTCGTTGTCGTCGGCAGTATGTCGCTCTTGAACATGGCACTTGTCTGCATTCGTGTCGGGTTGGGGACATCTCCTCTCGTTTCTTCACTTTGCCTCCGTGGGTTTGGATAATCCCTTTTGACCTCTCATCTGCTCATTGCCTCGTCACCATGACCTCTGATCCGTTGATGTCAAACACTGCCAATTCCACTGTCGTGTCGTCTATATGTTCAAGAGAAGTTGGCCTCTGCGAATATCAACCTTCCTCTGATTCTCACACGATCCTGATTCACAACAAAACATCATGTTCCTCTGTCTCGTGTCGATGATGTGGGAAACATTATGGCCCACCTTCGATCAAGGTCACTTCCTGTCGACTTCAGCTCATTATCCAGGAAGCTGATCTAGAGACTCCTCCATGGTACCTTGGAGCCTGCATGCCTCAATGGCAGGTTCGTCGCATTCGACGTGAGGTTTTCATCATTGGCCTCCGATCGAGTGATTCTGCGGGTGTTCGACGCCAACTCATTGATTCACACACCGTAGATTGTACCTGTAGTACCTTGAGAACCATTGTCATTATTGGTGGTTCCTCTCGCGTCTGTTAACAACTTTCATCATTGCCTGGTAATCAGATGATGTTCCTGCATGTTCGACTTCAGCTCACGTATTCGCATGCTTGAACTTGTACTTTGTTTGGGTCGAGATGGAGCGCAAGACCCTGGATTGTGTCTGTTGTAATCCAGGCTGCGATTGTGGATTATTATCATTATGTACATGACTCACTGATTGGATGGATGCGACCATACCTGAGTCTATTTGTTTGATCCTAGTTGGATGGCTGCGCCCATACCCTGGATCCGGATTATAGCATACTCTGTTTCGGATGGCTGCGTCCATACCACATATACATCATGTACTTGAGATATCAGTTGTATCTTTCTGCGCAGGTTTTCCGACGGCGGGCCTTCGGTTGAACATGTTCTCGTAAAGCATTTCACCCCTCTCTCTCTCGGGCCTCATACTTTAGGGGGCATCTGTTACACAGTAATTTGTCACCGTCCCTACCATTCCCCGTCCCGCACAATGGAGGACCCATTTTGTGACTTGTGAACATTGTCATGCCTTGAAAACATCATCAATGCATTCCTCTAAGCATGAGCTTTAATTGCCCTAAAGACATCTCCTTGCAAAAATCATGAAAAACATCTCCTTTTGCATTGGCGCGGGCGGAGCAGGTTCATCCTCACGCCAATGACACTCTATTCCCGAACGATGTAGGCGCCAGCCAATTTAAGGAGTGTTTTTTAAATAAAGATGGCGGAAGTTGTGTTTCAACAAATTCAGAAACCATTGCCTATCTTGAGTTGGGAGGTTTGGCTGCGGGAGTTCTATGGAAGGGAAGTGGTTTGCCACCTCCCATGGAACCTTCCTTGTTGATAGGGCCAATCCCACAATAATAGGGATCCCAACTCCCTCCTTCCCCATATATAAAAGCCTGCTCAATTCCATGGCAAGCTAGTCTTGAAGTGCCTAAGCTTTGAATCTCCAAATTCCCAAGAGCCTTTGTGCTGTAAGAGCCCTCTTTCTTCCCTTAAGGCCGACTCAAGTAATGAGACTATCGTCGAGAGACTCTGGAGAGGTTTTCCCTTTCCCTGGCGAGCTTTGCGAGACGTGAACGACTGGAGACCCATCCGAAGGAGACCGCGACGTCAGAACATTGGTTGTACTATCTTTCGATTGTTATTTAATGAATGATTACGGTTATGGTTCCACTCTGTTTTCACTTATGTTAATAACGAGTTATATCCTTTCTGACTGATATATAGTTGCGTATTCTGGATTTTATGCTTGTATTCGTGTTCTTTCTTGCATGTGCAGGTGTCCATCCGCGGAGATCGTGGGAGGATCGTGATCTGCCGAGGCTGAGGAACGGGAACACTTTCTTCTACGGATCATAGCATTGGATTCCAGGTAGGCCTCCATTTTTGGTCTTTTATTCGTAACTAGGAATCTGCGCTGTAACATTTGATAATTGTTGCTAGACCCCTGCTGGGCTAGTAGGGATCGCCTCTGTCCGCAGAGGGGATTTACCTCCTCAACAAAACCTCTCCACCTAAACCTTTAAACCACATCCTCCCAACTTTATCTAACTTAACCTTTGCTTTAATAAAAAACAAGGAACCTCCCTTTATATGCCTCAACTTTAAGAATATGTAAGAGGAACTAGTCCTATACATCTTAAGGCATATGTAGTATGTAAGCTATGCACCTCAACCTTACGATTATGTAATAAGCAAGGTTTGTTTTAAATGTCTATCTTTTGTTTTGTGGTGTCATAGGTTTAAAATGAAGGTATTCGGTTATGTCATTTTAAGAATGCAATGCTTTTAAAACAAAATATTGTTCCCATCTCATATTGTTAACCTCTTGTAGAGATTGTTTACAATTCTGTTTTGGGGAAATTGTTGATTTCAATCTCCCATTGGGATGAATATGTGTTCAACTCTACTATTAACCTCTTGTAGAGATTGTTTGCAATTCTATTTTGGGGAAATTTTTTTGAGTTCAATCTCCCATTGGGATGAATCTGTGTTCAACTCTACTATTAACCTCTTGTAGAGATTGTTTGCAATTCTGTTTTGGGGAATTTTTTTTAAGTTCAATCTCCCATTGGGATGAATTTGTGTTCAACTATACTATTAACCTCTTGTAGAGATTGTTTGCAGTTATGTTTTGGGGAAATTGTTTTGAGTTCAATCTCCCATTGGGATGAATCTGTGTTCAACTATACTATTAAGCCCTTGTAGAGATTGTTTGCAATTCTGTTTTGAGGAATTTTTTTTCAATTCAATCTCCCATTGGGATGAATCTGTGTTCAAAAAATAATAGAAAAAAATATGCAGTTTCATGAAAATTAAAATTTTAAGAAAACTGAAATAAAGACTCAGAAATGAAAATAAAATTGTAAGAAAACTGAAATAAAGACTCAGAATTTAAAATAAAATTGTAAGAAAAATGTGTTATAATTGAGAAAACTAACTTGAATATACTGTGTTCTGTTTTGGGGTGTGTTCTGTCTGGGTTGTCTCCAAGGCTGGGTGTGTTCTGTGCTGGGTTGTCTCCAAGGCTGGTGAATAGTTTGACACTGAAACATGTAACTTCAGGAGTGGTTGGACTTCTTTTATAGGTTTTTGCAGTTGAATTTTATTGGTGACAATGATGGACATGGATTGCAATGGCTTCATTTTCCATGTGTGATAAGGATTGAATTTTATGTGATCTAATGGCTGAGAATTTGTTTTGGTTGATCCATGTTCTTTGATCTGTTTTGATGGGAAATCATTTATTGAATTTATTGGGTGGGTGTCATTTATTGTACACACTGGGTTTACATGTTGTTATTGGGTGGGTGTCATTTATTGAACACAATGGGTTTAAATCTTGAATAACAGAGTAGTTATGGCTGACATACTGTTACACAGTAATTTGTCACCGTCCCTACCATTCCTCGTCCCGCACAATGGAGGACCCATTTTGTGACCTGTGAACATCATCAATGCATTCCTCTGAGCATGAGCCTCATTTGCCCTTGAGACATCTCCTTGCAAAAATCATGAAAACATCCCTTTTTGGCATTGGCGCGGGCAGTCAGTTTAGTACTCGCGCCAATGGGGAAAATCCTGCAAAGAGGTCGCGCCAACTGGCGCTCTGTCATAGAGCAGTAGTCGCGCCACCCAATTTAGGGACTGTTTTTTAAATAAAGATGGTGGAAGTTGAGTTCCAACAAACTCACAAACCATTGCCTATCTTGAGTTGGGAGGTTTGGCTGCGGGAGTTCTATGGAAGGGAAGTGGTTTTGCCACCTCCCATGGAACCTTCCTTGTTGATAAGGCCAATCCCATAATAATAGGGATCCCAACTCCCTCCTTCCCCATCTATAAAAGCCTGCTCAAATCCATGGCAAGCTAGTCTTGAAGTGCCTAAGCTTTGTATCTCCATATTCCCAAGAGCCTTTGTGCTATAAAGAATCCTCTCTTTCCCTTAAGGCCGACTCAAGTAAGGAGACCATTGTCGAGAGACTCCGGAGAGGTTTTCCCTTTCCTTGGCGAGCTTTGCGAGACGTGGACGACTGGAGACCCATCCGAAGGAGACCGCGACGTCAGAACTTGGTTGTAATCTCTCTTCGTTTATTATTTAATAGATGATTATGATTATGGTTCCATTCTGTTTTCCATCATGTTAATGTGAGTAACGTCCTTTCTGACTGATGTTTAGTTACGTATGCTGGTTTCTATGCTTGTATCTGTTCGTTTCTTCCATGTGTAGGTGTTCATCCACGGAGATCGTGGAGGGATTGTGATCTGCCAAGGCTGAGGAACGGGGACGCTTCTTCTTCAGATCCTAGCGTTGGAATCCAGGTAGGCTCCTATCTCCAGCCTTTTCATTCGTAACTAGGAACTTGCGTCATAACATTGTTTGATTGTTGCTAGACCCCTACTGGGCTAGTAGGGATCGCCTCTGTCCGCAGAGGGGATTTACCTCCTCAACAAATTGGCGACTCCACTGGGGATCCAGCTTGTTGTTTGATTTGTAAACTATAGACGGAGCCTGAAGTACAGCCAGATAGCCTTCGAAACGCTTTTTCCCTGCATTAGCGGAGTAGATCAACGCTACTTCAGTCAATCTCCGGTTTGGTTTACGGACTGGACAACTTGGAGTCTTTGTCTTGCCTTGCCGTTTGTATCTTGCTTTTCCTTGCTTGATGAACCTTCTGGGTTGGGTTCTTTGTTTGTTTTTGCTTCTTGGATTGCTTAGCTTGCATTGGTCTGTTTCTGGAGTAGCTTGTTTTTAATTTTTCACTGAGAAACTCGACTGGCGCGGTTTTTAACCCGACAGTCGCGCCAATTGGCGCATTGTGCCTTTGTTCAGCCCGCGCCAATTGCTTTCTGGCGCCAGTTTCACACTTACAGTCGCGCCACCCCTGTAAGTTTTTTGAGTTTTCTCATTTTTGAGCTCTCTGAATTTGATCAGTGTTTTTCTTCTTGATTTTCCGACTGCCTGAGTGTGTTGGAGTCCTATTTGACTGGGAATTCACCTCTGTCCTTTGGTTGTTTGCTTTTATCTACCGATTTCACGTTTTAAGCCCTAGGGCATCTAGTGGCTTAGTGTATCGAGCCCTCCTTGGGATTTTTGGTGTTCTAATTGTCCTGTCAACTATCTAATTGATTCTCCGCATCCTCTAAGTAGTTGTTCATTGTTTTGTTGCGATTTTTGAGTGATTGTTCATTCCTTCATTCGAAATTCGTTTGGTCTTGCCTTGGACCTAGATCACACGGTCCATTGGAAGCTTTTGAGTCTTTTCTTCGTTTTGAGAGACTTTGGTCGATTTGGGGATCTGATTGCTTGTGTTGGTGAGTGAAATTTGTTTGTTTCGCTCTCTCGAATATCGTTTCTCAAGTTGTTCCATTTGTTTTCAAGATTGTTTAGTGCATATTAGCTATTAAACATTGAAAAAAAAAAAAATCTCTTTTGCTTTTGTTGATTAGTGCAAATTGTGATCTTTTCCATCTTGCTAGTGATTAGTGTTTTGAATGAAAAGTTTTCAATTGCATTAGTTGCATTAGAGATCTCATTGTTTGTCTTCCGTTCATTTCGTTTGTGTAAAAGCTCTCAACTCTTCTCTAATTAGTTTTCATCGAACGAAATGTTGCACTGTGGCATATAGCTTTGCATTTAGGAGTCTTTCGAGACACTACATACGATAGGGCCTGGAAATTGAAACTTAATTGAAGATCAACCGTAAAATTTATTCAATTAACCTAAGGCAACATTGGAACTTAACGAAACATATTTAGAAGGTCTAGGCTAGAGACGTGTTCCGGCGTCGTTAAACCTAGCAACTGTCGTTCGCCTGTTGTCTTTAGACAGCACTAGTACAGACTTGTGCTCCCCGTACCGTCGCGTATATAAAGGGAGACCCCCATAGGTTTTCAATCCTTTATCCACAGGAAGCCGAGTCTGCCGCCCTATACCCGTGATACACCGAACACAGCATTCGGGGAGACTACCTGCACGTACGGAAAGTCCTTGGTCGATTTCTATTTCATTATTGAAACCAAGGTGTATATTGCAGTTCATGGATATTTGGTACACCCTTTGTGCCTAGTTTTTCCTGAGCAGTCATTTGGTCTTTTCTGACTCCCTAAACTTGAAAAGACCGTCGAGCGCTTGTCCTTTCACGCTTGTATCAACTCTGAAAGAGATAGAGTCATCTTTTTATCATTTCTCGACTCTTAAAATATGAAACGGTAGAATTTCTTACTTTCCAATGTGGTAAAATTAATCGCCCACGATTACACACCTATTTAGACATTGCTTGTTGACCGTTTGATCGTGTGTCTTAACTCATTTTCAGCCCGTGTGTGTGTTTGCTCTTTTCTTCTAGTCTTTTGCCACAGTGGCGGAACCATCGGTTTCGTCTACTGGTAGTCCTTACACGGACGATTCTTCAGAAGCTTCTCAGCCTTCTGTTGAACCGCAGCAGCCTGTTGTTTCCGATTTTCCTGACGGGGGACCGGTTCTCGCCGAGCAACCCTTTGGAGGACCAGTTGAGTTCAATTGGCCCTTTTCGGACCCTGTGTCTGAATTGAGATTAGGAGCTGATTTCCTTTCTCTTACATCGGGTTCACCGTTTGTTGCTGCCGTTTTTTCTCCTAGTCCTCGCCGTCTTTTGCGTGATTTAACGGCAGGATCAACCATGAGTGATTCTGGTGAGGAAATTCCGGTGTCTGATGACTATCAGCGCATCCCTCGTAGATTGTTTGAGGGAGACGACTCTGAGCTGGCTACCACGTCGTCAGCCAGTCCTTCTTTACCACAGGGATACAGATCTCTGGGTCAGATCATTTCGGCTGTAGCCTCTATGGGGATATCATCTCCTGCTTCGAGGCCAGCTGTCACTACACCCGGGGTGTCCCCTTCGACGCCCGTCACTTCTGTTCCCGTTCGGCCCACTGTTTGTGTGGCTGCCTCTTCTTCTGTTGTCTCAGCATCTGCTACCAGGACTGGGCCAACTCCTGAAGACATTTACCTAGCTACTGCTATACCGGAGAATATCTCTCCGGAGGAGTATCGGTTGTTTTTGCAACAGCCGAACGCCGGAGCTGGACAAGTCCCCCAAGATCCTTACCGATCCTTCTTTTCGCACTATGCACAGGATGGCACTCCCGTGTATGCATTCCCAGGTCAGTTTGACGAGCACGGGGAGGTTTTGCGCCTTCCTGCTCCTGAGGCTTATCTGTATGCTCAAGGTTTACCGTACAACCAGGCTTACAACCCGCAAGGACAGCCCTTCCAGGGCCAACCTGCGGGCCAACCTGGCTATTTGTATGACCCACAGGGACAGCCCATCCAAGGCTACCCTCCGGGCCAGCAAGGGCCATTGTACAATCCGCAAGGACCATATTATAGCCTTGCTGGTCAACCTGCTCAGCCTCAGCCGGGGTATCAACCGGGACAGGCCTATGGTCCTGGGGGGCAAATCCAGCCTTCTTTACCAATGCAACCGCAGTATCCTATTGTTTCTAATGTTGCATATCAGCTAGGACCACCCTATGGTTCTGCTTCAGGTCAAACTGGTTTCCAGCAAGCACCTGGTCCTGTTCCTCCACCAGGGCAGCCGGCCCATCCGGTACAACCTGGGGCCCACTTACAACCAGGTCAACCTGCGCAACCAGCGCTGCCTGGTTATCCGGGCCAGCCTGGTCATTCAGGCCAGCCCTCTCACTCGGGTCAACCTGTTCATTCAAGGCAGCCCTCTCATTCCGTGCACTCTGCTCAACAGCCTGTTCATTCAATGCCGCAGCCAAATCAACAGCTGCGCCCTACGTACCAGGCTCCGCAGGGTTCCACTTATCAGCAACCTACTCATCCTCAGAGTGGTTATTATCCTCATGGTCAGTCTCAACCGAACTATAACCACCCCGGAGGCTCTCAGTATTATCCTCCTCCACCCGGTTCTACCTACGCTCAGCAGCCAAATCCGAACGCTGCTTATACAGGGCAGACACCTAATCAGGGCCCGAACCCTGGTTATCAAGCCCCGCACTATGGTTACCAGAATCCAAATCAGTCTGGTTATACGAACTATGCCCCCTACAGTCAAAATCCTTCGGGACAAAACCCGTGGGGGCAGGGATATTCGCAACCATCGTGGAGCATGGGTACCGAACCTCATCCTGGGACTGGCATGGCAGTTAACCCTCCATTGCCGTTCCTGGCTACCTTGGAACTGCCGGACGTTTCAAAGTTGACCAATGATCCGATTTCACATAATCCATATTGGCCTCCGATTCCCACCAAGATACCAGGTGATTGTCCCAAGTTTGAGGGCAAAGCTGGCGAAGACCCCCAGGCGCATGTGATGACGTATCACCTCTGGTGTTCATCTAACTCTTGGGTCGACGATTCGATTCGTCTGCGTCTTTTCCAGCGTACTTTAACAGGAGTTGCTGCTAAGTGGTACATAGAACTATCCCGTGGTATTTTTCAAGATTTCAACTCGTTAGCCATGGCTTTCCTCACGCATTTCCAGTTACCGGTCCGGTATGAGGCCGAGACGCACCTCCTGACTTCTTTGAAGCAGGACACGGCCACTCACATCTCGGATCACATCCATGAGTGGCGGCGCCGTCGTCGATTGATAAAGTTTCACATACCTGATCAGATCTTGACTCACTGGTTCACCACCTCCTTTGTGAATAAAATCGCTCAGGATATCGCGATGGGAGCGTGTGTGACGGAGGAACAAGCTATCGCGCGTGCCCAGTACCTGGATCTTGTCTATTCGCAGTCTGGCACACTTTATGACATCTTGACTGATGCTCCACGGCCCGGAACCACTAAGGCTCTGCCTACCCCTACGGTGGATGGTGTCATTGGTTCCGTTTCTCAAAATTCGAAGAAGTCCTCGAATGGGAAGTAGAAGGCTAATTCTTCCAACAATACCTCTGCTAATCCCCCCTCATCTGATTCTGGTAAAACCGCGGAGGTGAATGCCGTCCAGGCCAATCCTACGGACAAATCCTCCAAAGGGAAGAAGAAGGGCAAAGGAAAATCAAAATCTGATGCCCCGAAACCAGAATCTAAATCTCGAACTGAGGATGGCTCCCAACGTAAGCCGAAATTCCCTTGCCTCATCTGTGAAGGTGACCATTACACTAAGGATTGTCCACGACGGTCCGAAGTTAGTCAACTTCTTAAAGGCTCAAAAGGGACTCCGGCTGTTTTAAAAGAGCTATTTCCATCTCAGCAGACCCAGATGGTCGAACAGGCGTCACCATCTGCACCGTTTGGGTCTCAGGTTTTCATGATGAAGACTAATGCACCTATCACTATCGCTACGCGGTCGAAGGATTACAATGAACCGCGGCAGGAACCCGGGAAGGTAGTTGCGGATGGGCCGCCTCCCCCACCTGCCTCCGGTCCATTGGAAATCGAGAAGCCGACTCCCGAACCCGTTGTGAAACCACCTCCCAAGGGTGTTCTTCGAAGATCCTCTTATAATCCAAATGCTCGTGCCGCCCAACATTACAGTATTGTTGAGGATCTGGCACAGGCGCCATGTGCTATGTCTGCACTTGAGGTTCTTCAAAGTTGTCCTTCACAATGGAAGGCTTTACTGTCTGCAATCGGTGGTATCGATCCCGCCGACTCGAGCCTTCTCACCTTCGATCTGGAGAATTTTACTCCCCGGCTTCCACATCAAATCGCTTTGGTCATTCAAGTCGGGATTAACGGTCTAAACATTCATAGGGCCGTCGTAGATGAGGGTGCATCTACCTGTGTTATGTCCTCCGCTTGCTGGAAGGCCATCGGCTCTCCAGCCTTGTCGTCATCTCCCAATGCCCTTGAGGCATTTGATGGTCGGGAATCTAAACCCCTGGGAGTTCTCGAGAGTCTTGCGATCACATTACAGGGGAAAACTGTCAACGTGGAAGTGGAAGTAGTTGACGCTAAACTCAACTACAATATACTTCTTGGCCGTAGCTGGACCCACGCCATGCTCTGCGTGCCGTCTACCATCTTTCGATTCATTAAGTTCCCTCACGAGGGCAAGATTGTCACGGTGGATCAGTTGTCATTTTTCACCTCTAGCTCTGAGAACAACGTGCCATACGTGGATCAAATTCCGAATCCCCCAGACAGCATAGGACCTGGTCTTTTCAAGGACCCTGTTCTCATGGGTATATTCCCCGCACCGCCACCGAATACCGCTCAAGTCAACATGTTATCCAGGACTGATGACCCCTGGCTTATTCCTACACCTGAGCAGGTATATGAGTTTGGAGAATCCATGCCTTTAACGCCAGTAGAGATCAGCTACTGTGAGATTGTTGCCGCATCGGACCCTCCACCTCCTCAGCATGCTCCGATGAGCATGGCTCTTGACGTCTACTCGCAATCCCCCTGGCTTGGTCAGGCTGATTCACCTGATCCTCTTAGAGAGACTTTTCCTTCAGATGAGGCTATCATTGAAACTATGTCTCTCGAGGAGCTGCCCTGGGGCGATGGACATCATCGCTCCTCGTTTATGCCCAGCTTGGGGGCAATGACTGATTTTCTGGAGCGTTATGCTACTCAGGTTCCTTCCCCTCCTCTTCAAACACCGATCTTAATGCACGAGGTCTTTTCGAAGGGTAATCTGAGTAACATTACTCAAACTGTTCCAATCAACATCTCCGTTAAACCGGGGATTGTTGAGAACATTCATGTGGGTGTGACTTGTTCTCCCGAGGAGATTCAAGTCTATACTGAGCTTTTCAAATAATTCAGAGATGTTTTCGCATGGTCTTACGAGGAAATGCCGGGAATTGATCCGAGTATTTTCGTGCACGAGATTCCAACCTACCCAGGTGCGAAACCCGTGCGCCAACGCTTACGTCCCATGCATCCTCGGAAAGCCGCCGCCATCAAGGCAAAAGTTGAAAAACTTCTGAACGCGGGTTTCATTTATCCCATCCCCCTTACAGAATGGGTGTCCAACATTGTCCCTGTCGATAAGAAGCAGGGTACAATTCGAGTCTGTGTGGATTATCGCGACATCAATCGCGCCTGTCCAAAGGATAATTATCCCACTCCGTTTATCGACCAGATCATCGACGAATGTGTCGGGAGTGAGATCTATTCCTTAATGGAAGGTTTCTCAGGATACAACCAAATCAATATTGCACCCGAGGATCAACATAAGACCACATTCATCTGTCCGTGGGGCACTTTCGTGTACAAAAAACTCCCGTTCGGCTTAAAAACGCCGTGCCATTGCTTCAAATGCGGCGATGTCCACGCCATGACATTCGCCATTGTCCGTATATGGACGATCGATCACAAACGCCATTCGGTAAGCGAGAGACCATTCTTCGAGCTGCCTCGTCGTATATTTCTTCGCTGCGTACGCCAGCAACATCGTGCTCAACTTCCTCATATGTGTCTTCGCGTTGATTCGCCGCCTTTTAGGCTTTAGTCCCTGGAAGACACCGCTTTCGACCCTCTGAAGGTTGAGGCCATCATAAATCTCCCATCACCCTCCTCCCTGTATCAACTACAGAGTCTGCAAGGGAAAGCGAATTTTCTTAGGCGCTTTATCCTGAATTATGCCGAGGTGGCCAAAGGATTCACTCGTTTGTTAAAGCAAAATGTTCCCTTTCACCGGGACGAAATTGCTCAGGAATCCTTCGAGAAGCTGAAGACATTGCTAGTCAATGCTCCGTTGCTTCGTCCTCCGGACTACCACCGCGACTTTACTTTGTATCTAGCCGCCGCATTTAGCACCATCGCCATGGTCTTGGTGCAGGATGACGAGAACGGTGATGAACATGTTGTTTATTACCTCTCTCGGAACCTTCTCGACTCGGAAACGCGTTATGCACATGTTGAGAAGTTGGCCTTAGCAGCCGTACACGTCGTACAACGCTTTCGCCATTACATCCTTTTGCGCACGATAACAGTGGTTTCAGACTGCAACCCCATGACGTATATTCTTTCTAGACAATTACTAGGGGGCAAGTACTCCAAATGGATCGTCATCCTGCAGGAGTTTGATTTGGAGTTCACAACTGCCAAGTCAACTAAATCATTGGTCTTCGCGGATTTGATATGTTCTCTCCCTACAGACTCTATTCCTGAACACTCTGAAGATCATATACCGGACGAAACGTTGTTTCTTATCGATACTCGTGATCCTTGGTACGGTGACATCATAGTGTATCTTCAGACCGCGACGTTTCGGTCTGAGTTGGATAAAGCTGCACGCCGTCGGATTCGGCACCAGTCCCAACCCTACCGCATAGTAGGAGATACCTTATATCGTATTGGAGTAGATTCGGTGCTCCGACGATGCCTTACCTTGGAAGAGGCTGAGAAAGTCTTAAATGACTGTCACAGTGGCGCCTGTGGCAGACATATGTCCGGGTATGCTACTGCCCAGAAGATTCTGCGGGTAGGTTATTTCTGGCCTTCCATATTCAAGGATTGTATCACTGCAGTCCGAAAATGTCATCCATGCCAGATTTTTCAGCGCAAGATGCGCGCGCCGCCGTTGCCATTGCATCCCGTGATTACCGTCGGCCCTTTTGCGAAATGGGGCGTGGATTTTATGACGTGTAACCCTTACTCGGCCGGGGGGCATGCGTATATCATTGTCGCCGTCGACTACTTCACTAAGTGGGCCGAGGC
Organism: Pinus albicaulis; assembly: GCA_034641835.2. Lineage (NCBI taxonomy): Eukaryota > Viridiplantae > Streptophyta > Pinopsida > Pinales > Pinaceae > Pinus > Pinus albicaulis. The sequence continues at coordinate 1,710,798,932 of CM076580.1, read as the reverse complement.
GATGCCTACACTTGCTGCTGACGGGAAAACGACTGCTTCATTTCTATTCAACCACGTTATTGCACGATTCGGGGTCCCTCAAGCCATTGTCACTGATCACGGTACCCATTTCCGTGATTACATGATGGCGGATCTGACTTCAACATTGGGCTTGCGTCACGACATCTCAACACCATACTACCCTCAAGCGAATGGTCAGGTTGAAGCGGTGAACAAAGTTTTGGTCACTATGCTTCAGCGAACAGTTGGGATTCATAAATCCAATTGGCATCTCCAACTGTTCTCAGCTCTCTGGGCGTACCGAACATCTGCTAAGAGTGCAACTGGATTCACACCATTCCAATTGGTGTACGGTCTGGAAGCTACTCTGCCGGTTGAATGTGAAATTCCTTCGCTTAAATTAGCTGTGGAGCTCTTACCGGATACCTCTCCTGAGGAAGAACATCTTCTGTATCTCGAACGGTTGGATGAAACCCGTCGACTAGCTGCTTTGATCATCGAAGCACAAAAGAAGAGGGTCAAATCTCATTTTGATCAAACTGTTTCTCCTCGTTCTTTCATTGAAGGAGACCTCGTTCTCTTGTACGATCAGGCACATGATAAGCTTGGAGCCGGTAAACTCCAGCCTATGTGGCACGGTCCCTATATAGTAAAGCGCGTTTTGAAAAATGGGGCCTACGAGCTTATAGATTACGAAGGAGTTCCGCTGGCGCAGCCCAGAAATGGGCTGTACCTTAAAAAGTACTATGCCTGAAGTGATTTCATGGTGTGGTGTGTGTACATAGGTGTGTGATTGTCATTTGTGTGCATAGTGTGGTGTGCTTTGTAAACATCTTTCTGCTGATCGGGTCTTCCTGGTTGTGCAGATGTCTATTCATCCATTTGTTGGTTTCGTGGACGGTGCCTCCCGCAGTACCAGGAATTTGTCTTCCGCAGCCTGGGTAATCTACGATCCTGCTGGTGACTTGATTGACCTGCAAGCTGTGTGTCTAGGACGTACCACGAACAACATCGCGGAATATAGTGCCGTGTTGGAATTATTAACCGAGGCAGTAAACCTTGGTATCCGTGAATCGCTCGTGTATCTAGATTCACAACTTGTAGTCTTACAGCTGAATGGACACTATTCGGTAAGAAACCCGTCCATATTACGTCTGTATTTGCGTATTCGATTACTGGAAAGGAATTTTGACTACATTACATATCATCATATACCCAGGCATTTGAATACATTAACAGATGCAGTAGCAAATTTGGTATTAGACAAACATTTGCGCAATTTATAAATCATCATCACATGTAAAGAAAGACTCATCCAGAAATAGATATGTATATATATAGATATCGAAATGTTTACATAGAGTGTGTCACATAAACCTCAAAAAATATACATAATCGTCTTAGTACATCCGGAGACGCTATGTCTCTCAAAAAATAGGTGTGGTATAAATCCTAAGGACTAATCCGCATGGTGCTCATGATAGCACGTGACTGCACGCACTAGTCGCCTCAGGATTCGGTGGATCCGATTCGGAACTCCCACCATGTGGCGCTGGTATTCCATCGGTACGTCTGCTAGCCGGGCATAGTCTGGAATCCCGTGGGAAATCCCCTCGAGGTTCTGGATCAGTTCATCTCCTTCGGTGCCTTCTCCCTGAATCTTAGGGGCAAGTTGTGTCCTCCGGGAAATTGGAGACATCCCAGCTGGTCTCTCAGGTCCTACATCTGCATGCATATATAATTGTGTTAAGACGAATGTGTATTAACAAAAAAAAATATAAACATAAAATCAAAAATATGAGGTCTTACCCAACTCCTCGTCCCAGTCATCTCTTTTTGGTAATGGGAGATCTGGGTCCCCAGTAAAGTCAGTTCCTGCATAGGGCCAGTCTTCCACGACAATCAGCTGGCGCCGTAACCACCTAAAAAACTCTGGCCTCCAAGACATCTGTTGGCCACCTCGATATTTGGGCATCAATGCTGCCCAGCGAGCCATTCTTGGATCTCGTGGTATCGGACTTCCCACTGCGGCCCCTTGGCCCTGGAAGATTGGTAAGCGTTCCAGAATGAACGATACCAAGATGGAACCATAACCGAACTGTTTCAGTTTCCCCTGTTTGCACTTTGTGAGCTGCCTTTTCATGTTGATAGTTACTGCTTCTGCCCAGTTGAACAGTAAGGGACCCATGCATTCTGAGGCCAGCAGGAGTTGGGTCTTCATGGCCTCGTGCGGAGCCTACGACCCATCAGCCCGCGTAATGGTATGGAGAACTACTCTCAGTGCTAGATCAGGAATGGTGTGGATATCCACCTTCTTGCTTCCTGATCCTGTTTGTGCCCCTCGGCACACCCGTGCCATTACTTCTTCCATATTTTCCCCAGATGGTCTGCTTCCAGTCAATACAGGGATTGGACCTCTGCGGGACAATCCAGTGATGAAATAAACATCGGTGACCTCCAGTTCTAATACCTAGTCTCGTAACCTGAACACCTGTTCGTGTTCGTCCCAGATACTGATTAAATACTGGAGGAGCTCGGGCTGAGCTCGTAAACATGGTGTGAAGAAGAACTTTTCAATCCACAGTTTCTAAGTGCATTCATGCAAGCTTGACTTTGCATGGCCTGTTCATCCTCTTCTCCGTGCTCTCGTTCCTTCCATTCGATTGCCATTTTGAGTGATTACCTGCATTCATATGGTCAAAAACCCTTAGTTAGATCTTTGATGAGCTTCAAATTCCATGCAATTTGGTCTAAATGTCGAAATTTTGGGCGAATTTTGAGGTTCGGCCGCTGGCGCGGCTGTTTTGTGAACAGTCACGCCACATGGCGCAAGCCCTTTGTAAAAAAGAGCTCATTGGCGCGGGTCCGTGCCCGATACCCGCGCCAATGGGCGCAACCCTAAAATTCTAAAAGTGGCCACACAGAACTGATTTTTAAGGGAAAGTTATTAAAAAATGAATGAAAATGAAGAGCGAAAGAGCGCCTCTTACCTGTGATAGACGAGAAGCTGAATGGTTAACTGGATTTGTCGCAATCACCGTCAGAAGTTTCTGCTCCAAAAGGACCACTGTTGCTTTCCACCAAGGTAAATAGTAAAAGTAATTTTATTTTTACCAATTTGACATATTTATAACTTTTTCGACGTTAAATGAGTTTTAAAAGTTATTTTTATCAAATATTTGCATATGTTATGTCGAAAATGGATTTTACGCTTGTTTGGTATGTGCAACAGCAGGTTTTTGCGACTTAAACGATGGAAACGAGTTGTATTTTATACTTTTTCGGACTCGGTAAATACACCTCAAAGGTCACTTCCGAGCTGGTCTTTCAGTCTCTTTCGACTCTTCAAATATGAAAATATCTGCTTAGTGGCCCTCGCGTTTCTGGCTCGTTAAATTGAAATACCTTATCCACATCCACTCCTAAGATAAGTTTAATCCCTTTTCTAAGGTCGTATTTGATTGATTACGAAATAATACTCCCAGTCATGACTAGGAGGTTTTCCATATCAGTTTTACCTGATCCTGGGAACTATTTACTTAAAAAGGGACCTTGGAGTTTTTTCCTACTGCTTTTCAAACTTCTAACAGAGACTTAGTTCTTCCTTTTCACGACTCAAATGTACTAGGATGGATTCGCCCGAAGGGTGGACTTATATGACAAGCATATGGTATCCTCTTCAAGCTTGTGTAAAAATAAAGAGGTACTCACCGAAATGGTGGGGGAAAATTGGAACCATCGTCGTTATCGTCGGCAGTATGTCGCTCTTGAACATGGCACTTGTCCGCATTCGTGTCGGGTTGGGGACATCTCATCTCGTTGTTTCACTTTGCTTCCATGGGTTTGGGTAATCTCTTTTGACCTCTCATCTGTTCACTGCCTCGTCGCCATGACCCCTGATCCATTGATGTCAAATACTGCCAAGTCCATTGTCGTGCCGTTCATGTGTTCAAGAGAAGTTGGCCTCTGCAAATATCAACCTTCCTCTGTTTCTCATACGATCCTGATTCACAACATAACATCATGTTCCTCTGTCTCGTGTCGATGATGTGGGAATCATTATGGCCCACCTTCGATCAAGGTCACTTCCTGTCGACATCAACTCATTATCCAGGAAGTTGGTCTAGAGACTCTTGATGGTACCTTGGAGCCTGCATGCCTCAATGGCAGGTTCGTCGCATTCGACGTGAAGTTTACATCATTGACTTCCGATCGAATGATTCTGCGGGTGTTCGACGTCAACTCATTTATTCACACGCCGTAGATTGTACCTGTAGTACCTCGAGAACCATTGTCATTATTGGTGGTTTCTCTCGCGTCTGTTAACAGCTTTCATCATTGGCTGGTAATCAGACGATGTTCTTGCATGTTCGACATCAGCTCACATACTCACATGCTCGAACTTGTACTTTGTTTGGGTCGAGATGGAGCGCAAGACCCTGGATTGTGTCCGTTGTAATCCAGGCTGTGATTGTGGATTATTATCATTATGTACATGGCTCACTGATTGGATGGCTGCGACCATACCTGAGTCTATTTATCGATCTTAAGTTGATGGAGCCTGGCCTATACCACTTATACATCATGTACTTGAGATATTTATTGTATCTTTTCCGCGTTAGTTAAAATACCAATGGCGGCCTTCGCTTGAATATGTTTTAAAGCATTTCACCCCCTCTCTCTCTCTCTGCCTCATACTCTTAGGGGGCATCTGCTACGCAACATTTTGCCGTCCCCTACCATTCCCCGTCCCGCACAATGGAGGACCCATTTTGTAACTGCATCATAAATGCATTCCTCTCAGCATGAGCCTCATTTTCCCTTGAGACATCTCCTTGCAAAAGTCATGAAAAACATCCATTTTGGCATTGGCGCGAGCAGATAGTTCAGTACTCGCGCCAATGGGGAAAATCCTGCAAAGAGGTCGCGCCAACTGGCGCTCTGTCATAGAGCAGTAGTCGCGCCACCCAATTTAGGGACTGTTTTTTTAAATAAAGATGGCGGAAGTTGAGTTCCAACAAACTCAGAAACCATTGCCTATCTTGAGTTGGGAGGTTTGGCTGCGGGAGTTATATGGAAGGGAAGTGGTTTTGCCACCTCCCATGGAACCTTCCTTGTTGATAGGGCCAATCCCATAATAATAGGGATCCCAACTCCCTCCTTCCCCATCTATAAAAGCCTGCTTAAATCCATGGCAAGCTAGTCTTGAAGTGCCTAAGCTCTGAATCTCCATATTCCCAAGAGCCTTTGTGTTGTAAAGAATCCCCTCTTTCCCTTAAGGCTGACTCAAGTAAGGAGACCATTGTCACGAGACTCTGGAGAGGTTTTCCCTTTCCTTGGCGAGCTTTGCGAGACGTGGACTACTGGAAACCCGTCCAAAGGAGACCGCGACGTCAGAACTTGGTTGTAATCTTTCTTCGCCGGTTATTTAATAGATGATTATGATTATGGTTCCACTGCTTTCCATCATGTTATACGTGAGTAACGTCCTTTCCCCGATCGATGTTTGTTTACGATGCTCGTCTTTGCGTTCGTATCTGTTCGTTTCTTCCATGTGCAGGTGTTCATCCGCGGAGATCGTGGAGGGATTGTGATCTGCCAAGGTTGAGGAACGGGGACGCTTCTTCTTCAGATCCTAGCGTTGGAATCCAGGTAGGCTCCTATCTCCAGCCTTTTCATTCGTAACTAGGAACTTGCGTCATAATATTGTTTGATTGTTGCTAGACCCCTGCTGGGCTAGTAGGGATCGCCTCTGTCCGCAGAGGGGATTTACCTCCTCAACACATACATTTTATTTTTTTTATGTGCATGTATTGATATTTACTTCTCATACACAACATCAGCGCTGATCATATGGGCTGAAGTGACTGGCTTTTTGTACTTATTGACTTGACAATTTTGGAAGGAAAAATGGTTTTATGAGTTTTCTAGTTGACGTGATAGGATTTGTAATCTTGATACTTATTAAACTATTTATGAACAGTTGTGGGTTATTTATGGAAACTTGTGGGCCCAGTCAATGACTTGGGAATTTTTGAACATAATTTAATATATATTTGAACTTCAAGTTATTTCTTTATGTTTAATTATTGGTTGCATATATATCTATTTTTGGTGGGTTGATGGGACCAATACTATAACAATTAGCACAATATTATACAACTCTCCCCTAACAGCTGCATGAGAGTCCAAAGCAAGAAAATAACAAACAATTTAATATTGTTTCCAACTGCGGAGCATTTATTATTTTACAGAGAACACAGACTGTCTTTCGTCAAATCCCATATCCAAATGTGTTCCGTATAAAGTAAAGAATGAAACAAGAGAAATTACAGTACTAATCAGCAGGGAGTGGTGATTTATTACAACAGTGGGGAAATCCAATTAGCGCAAGCCCTTAATTCACACATTGGGTGGCCAATGGGCTTTACTGATACGTTTCGAGAGGAAGTTCATATACCTGATCCTCGCAATTCGTTCAGAGCATAAAAGAAACAGAACAAAAGTGGCATGGGCAGATCAAGAAGAATGGGATGTATAGTCTTAATCAGCTGAGTCTGTGGAGCAAACTTTTCCACTGTTTGTTGGATTCCCGCAACACAACAAAATAAACTCTATTTAATTTTTTTTAATGATGGATCCCTGTAGAAATGGGCAAAATCCAAACATCATTTCACCGTACAAAAATTTTGATGACTCCAAAATCTTAGTCAAATTTTAGTCAAATTCAGATGAGATTTGTAGATTCCAAGCTGTTGACACGAGGCCTGGAATTTCAAATTTATGTTATTTGTCACATGGAAATTTGATGACAGTTTTTTGTTTTTCATGCTTGTCTTAGCATGACTTGTTTCTGTAGATTCCAGAGTGTCTATTTTTTTTTTGGTTATTATGTGCAATTTTTTCTTTTGTTTTTCATGTGTCTTTTTACATTTTATGTAGATTCCAGAGCGTCCATTTTTTTGTGTTATTATGTGCAATTTTTTTTATAACAATTAAGAGATAGGTTCCAAGATAGTTATTCTTAAATAAAGCACCATAACTCACTAATCCAACTTTATATCACCAAAAAATGGTTTATAAAATATATACCAACTGTGTCTAGCAAAAATTTCACTATTCCAATATTTCTTTATATTTTGTATTTATAACACTTTCATTTCCAACTAATAATAACAAGAAATAAATATTATAATCAAACATATTTTCTAACTTAACTTCTATTTAAACTACTCATTAAAATTTATAAAAATTACTTAAATAAGTAGATGTGAAATTTACAATTTAGAATTTTTCTCACTTTTTAAGAAGAAAAAAACGTCTAGCATGTCAGCCCATATTTATATTAATCCCATATTTATATTAATTCAAGAAAAATGTTTACATTCAAGAATGTTCAAATATGAACCCCAAATCTTACGAAACATCTATCAAGAATGTTCAAATATGAACCCCAAATCTTACGAAACATCTAAAAAAGAGATAAAATTATCCAATTGCCAAACCCATAAACATCAAGCGTTTACTTTGACATGTGAGGCAGATAATATAAAAATAAAAACATGATATAGTCGGTTGACAGCATATGTCCATCTTTAGTAACCTGTAGATCATAACCAAAAGCAAAAGTTTCATTTCAAAAAGCTGTTCCATAGCCAATGGATATAAAACAGGAGACTGTTATGTCAAAAACAAGCACATCCCAAGGTCTCCCTATAGCTTTTATGAAAAATTTCATTCTTCTTTTTACTTCAGAAAAATTTCACTGTGCCTTTTGCCTTCTCTTTCATAGGCGTCCATTAGTTAGTAGTGCCCCCGCTTTCATAGCTGTCTATTAGTTAGTAGTGCATTTCTCAGAAGGTCCTTGCAAACTGTTTTTTGGATAGTCTATCAGTTCATGAATTCTGTCCATCCAAGAGATAAGGTGTTTAGATTGTTCATATAATTTATCAGAGTTTTAAGTCTCCAAAATACCTAGATTTTATCAATATATAACTATTTTGTAAACCAAAAAAATCCCAAAAAAACAGTAATTCCGCCCTGGTATTGGTGCCTGACCCCATACTAGTGAATTTTATAACGACCTTATCATTAATGAATTTTAGCTACTTTTCTGGCTACTCTCTTGGTTTCCATTATGTTAATATTTCTCACCTTTCACTTTCGACATTTCAAAATTTTCTGCAGTTGTCAAATACGTTTAAAATTTTCCCGGCCTAGTAGAATTTTTCTCACGTGTCACTTTTGACATTTCAAAATTTTCTACAGTTGTCAAATACGTTTAAAATTTTCCCGGCCTAGTTCGCACTAATACATTGTCACAAGCCACAAACAGCACGTGAGGAGTTACAGTAACAAAAGCATATTTTCTAATTTAACCTCTATTTAAAATTGTAGATGTAATGTCAAATTTACGGTTTAGAATTTTTCTCACCCGTTCACTTTTGACGTTTCAAAATTTTCTGTAGCTGTCAACTACGTTTAAAATTTTCCAGGCCTGGTTCGCACAATAATACATTGTCACAAGCAGCATGTGAAGAGTTGCAGTCACGTGAGGGCCTTCGACCAGTGAGACATGTTAAATAGGTATTCTCCTTTTGTCTTGAAGTCCAACATTGCTTAGCCGTGCTGTGTACTTACTCTCTTCACATCAATGGCCGCTCATTAATTGCCAACGTGATTTTCACAGTAAAACGCTAGGTGATTTTCTCAGTTTTGTACTTATCAATTCCTAGAGTGGGGGGATAGTTATCAATATATCATTGGTTATCTATCTATTAAGTACATAATTTAACTGTGGTATATACTGCACCGTTATATGGAAAGTAAAAGATATATTGGTTGTAGTGGTGAAATGAGTATATTCAAAATAAAATTTCAACACTTCTCAAGATTTTTGTCAAATTCTCAAGATTTTTGTCAAATTCATATTAGATTTGTACTGGGAAAGACAGTCCTTTGATTACAGAATTACTTTACTTGGAAGCTATTCCACTAATACTTTGTCACAAGCAGCACATGAAGAGTTGCAATCATGGGTTGTCTTGAATTGATGTAAGTATAGTTATTTAAAAGAGTCATTGGGTTATAGATTTTGGAATATTTTGACAGATAAAGAGGTGTCCAACAATTCACTTTTATATTTCAAATTTTTTACATATTTTGAAATCTACAATAAAAACCACTTCTTCAATCTATATTCTGAAATCTACAATAAAAATAAAGACAAATATGTCTTGCACAACAAGTTAAGTAGTTATATTCTCCTTTTGTCTGTGAAGTCCAACATAGCTTTGCCGTGCCATACTGTACTTACAATACAGAGTGATCAGAAGTCGTCTGCCCATGTTGAATATATATATTTATGTGGGGGGGGGCGATAGTTAATTGACCAGGGGATTCCGTCCGAGCTGTCGTATTAAGATCCAATGCACTGTGAAACTATTATTTTTTGAAGTTTGCGTCCAAAATTCTGCGCCATTCAGTCAGAGGAGGTTTACTAGAACTGGACCAAGATTGATTTTGACAGCATTTTTTTATTGAGGTAATACACATTTTTTTTTCAGGTTATAACTTCATTAATGTAATTGTGGTTGGCTTAAATTTAAATGTGGACATATATTGTTTAACCCTATTCATGAGGTTAGAGCCTGAGAAATAATGATCCTCTTATGAATCATAGTTTTTTTCAAAGATTTGTTTTGTTGTTGTTACTGGTATGATGCATTATTTAAATTTGTGATTGTATAATTATGTGATAGTATATTATTTATATTAACAATTTAGTAAGAGAGGATGTGTAAGTTTGTTTGTTTATGTGTTATTTTTTAAAATAAAAACTATTTTCTTAACAGAAAAATAATATAGTTTATAAAAACTATAAATTAAAATGCTAAAAAGTAATTAGAAGTAAAATGTGTGAGTAAGATCTTTAAATCTTATATTTTTAAAAATAATTTCAACAAAAAATTTATATAAATTATTTGAAGATTTATGTTAACTAATTTATGTCTATATCAACTTCATACATATTTATATATAATTTTTTTTTTTTTTGTGAAAATACAATATTTTAATATTGTATATAAAAAAATAATGAATGTGGGTTATCATATTAAAATATTTTAATACTTATTAATATTCACATATACTTAAAATTGTACTAATAATAAAACATCATTTTAATTTGCATGTATATGCTATGTAAAATATTTTAATATCAATTATGTATCATTTAAAAAAAAATGTACATATCATGAAAAATTTAAGTTTTTATGGTTACAACATTTATTTGGTTTTATATATACTCTATTTACTATTATGATCTCTCTCTGCTTAGGTTAAATCCTTACTTAAAATAAATCTAATCCTACTTAAAATAGATCTATGATGGTCATATATAGATAAAGGTTGCATTCTCCCACACAAAAGCCATATATACACCATATATATGTATATAGAAGATGCAGCTATACTTGTCTAACACATTCATGAATGTAAATGAAATAGTCATATATTTGAAAATTTCTCAAGTCATACACATTAGTGATAACAAATTCATTTATGTATCTAAATGTGTGAATAATATGTCATATATCATTCATACATAAGTATTTTGATAATGTGTGTGAGCCAATTTCTTATGTGTAAATGTGTTATTCATAGGAAGTGTGAGCCTCTTGGTTATGTGTAAATGCATTATTTATGTGTGCAAGAGTGTATGTAAATGCACTGTTTTATTAATGTGTGAGTCTGTTGATTATGGGTAAATGCATTATTTATGGGCGTGTGAGTGTATCTTTGAGGTGCAAATGAACCATGTATACATGTGTGTGAGATAACTCAATGAGATTGATGTTTATGTGTGGATGTCTAGATTACTTGTGTGAATATGTCACTTATTTCACTTATATGTGAAATGTATTACTTATGTAAGTATGGATAATTGTATAATTTATGTGCATCACTTATATTGAGCATGTCATATATGTACTAGAATATGGTGCTTATATGTGAATGTGTCACTTATACATAAGTATATTTTTTTATATATGTGTGTATCACTTATTTTATTGAACATGTCACTTACATCTATTTTGTGTATGAATTTATAACATATGTACATGAGTGTATCATTATGTACATTATTCATCTATACAAGTTAGATTAAATAATTAACTATATAGCTTCCATCTCAATAAAAAATTAAAGACTATTATCCTTTTCAAAAAATTAATGTATCCAAAAATTACTTACTCTATTGAAACATTAAAAACACTTCATTTTCTACCTATCACATATGAAATCCAATGGATCTTTATTCCATTATTAAAACTATTTATAAAACTAGTTAAAATTCTTCTAAACAAAAATTATCATCCTAGAAAACTAATAAATATTTATGAATTACATTATAAACAATTACCACTTTCTAATTAATACATAAAATAATTAATATATACAAAAATTTGTAATAAAACATATATATATATATATATTCCCTTTTTTCACTTTTATAAAGTAAATATTTGTAAATAACTTAAATTGAAATGAAAAAAGAAAGATAAAACTCATAATCATATAAAAACAATATCATCTCAATAATGTACTAACAAAATGTAAACTATGTAACATCACATTTTAGAGTATTTAGTAATATAGGATATATATATGTATATATATATATATATATATTACAGGAAAGAGTAGATTTATGTATTAATATGAGCCTATTTTCGACATAAAACAAGGTGATTTACAATGAGAATTCAGTGCCAGTAAAGACTCCCAATTCTTTTTCTTGCACTCATAGGCCTTCCCATTTTCTAGCCTACAACTATAAAGATGCCAAAATTTCCTCAAAATAATCATACATTTGCAACATATCATGTAATATCTAAAAAAACCAAAAATAGGAAGACCTTCTATTCAGGTAGTTATTCCTCCATGTCAGCCAGGATATTGAGGCTAAATCCTGGTCCTTTCTCGTCTGCTTCCATGCTCTTGTTCTGCGATAGGAATTTGAGCTCTTCTAGTTGACATCTAAGTGCGTCAATCTTGTCCTCCATTTGCCTAATTATTTCGTTCTTGGCAATTTGTTGTTCTTGCATGTTTAGTGTTTCTTGCTGTTGTTGATGAATACTATGTTGAATTATTTGCAATCCCATTCTTATTTCCTTGTGCTCATATGTGCATCCCTCACAAGAAGCATGCCCAGACCCGCTCCCCTTTGTACTTCTGCCAAAATGAAGCTTATCCTTGGCTGGTGACAACCCCAAGGCTTATCAAACTGAAGGAGAAACGATTGTTCAGGACCCCGGGAGAAATCTGTACGACATCAAGGCATCAAGTTATAAGATTATTCTCTTTATTCAAGATAATACATATGGATCTCTTTTTCTCATTGAGTTGTTCTTATGCTTATTTAAATAACATCAATACTTCGACTCCTTGATCATTAAGTTGGGTTAGCTTTTCTTGATTATTATATGTTGCAGATGCTTTGATCCTTTTGTCTTGTCTTTGATTGTAGGTTCTACTTATTAGAGAAACCACTTTGGAGCGTCGAGACAAAAGACTACATCGAACGTTTGGATTTCAAGGTAGGAGCATGTCCTCTGTATTTTCTTATAATAATTCTGAAATGCAATTAATCTAGAGAAAAAGGTTTCAAAGTGGATGTTTGTTTCTAGCTACTCGTTGAGTACTAGGGAGATCGCTCTTGTCCGTAAGAGGGATTAATCTGCATAACAAAATGGCGACCATACTGGGGAACTAGAACTTATTTTTCTTTATTTATTTTCAGTTTGAATTTTGAAGTTTTCTGATTTTTAATTCTCTGAATCAAGTTGAGAAGATAACTTTTAAGAATCCCTAAAAGAGAGTTTATTATTTATTTTTCCAAGTTTTTCCTTTCCTCCGCAGTTTTTAGCAGAAAACAGTGCGGCAACCTCTGCAGTTTTTAGTTGAAAATAGTGCCCATCCACTCTGTTTTCCATTAGAAACTACGCACCCCCCGAAATTTTTTGAAAAAAATAAAATTTTCTTTTTTAGAGCCTAATAACCTGATTCTTCAAGTTTTCTTTGATCCATTTACAGTCTCATCAGTCTCTGTTAAGTTAATTGGGTGTTTTGAGTTTCTTTTTTGATAAATTCTTAATTTGATTTCCTTTGGTCATTACTTCGAGGTTTGTCTCAGTTCTTAACAATTTTTTCATCTTTTTTCTTTTATGTCTGACTGTTAATCGACTTTGAGTGTTTTTACTTTTGACCTTTGGAATTATCACCCATTTACTTTACTTACACTTGATTGGTTCCTTAGATTACATTACTGAAGGAAAATAGTGTTTTTGTTCTTTTGCTGATTTGGAATCATCTTGTGTACGAGAATTCTCTTGCAGAGATTACATTTCCATAGTTATAATTCTCATTTTCAGAATATGAATGAAAAATGTGCATAGATTACATTTTCATAGTTTTCAAGTGAACTATGCATAGATTACATTTGCATAGTTTACATTCTGGAAAAGCATTAGTTTTTCTTGATAAAATTAGTGCAATAGATAATTTGTTATATTTTCTCTTATTTATCAATCGTTGCATTGTTGGAAGTGAATGGAACCTCTCTCCTTACTTTAGTTAGGATTCATCGAAGTGAAATATTACATTATCATATTCTATTGCATTCAGTTTTGGGTTGGGTCATAACACCATTGGTTTCATATCCATTTACCTTGTAGAAATTTGAATAACTGATATATTATTCACCGAGATTCTCCTGATCACACACTATTTTAGCTTCATGCACAATACATAATCTCTTCTACCATTGATCATTACATGCGGAAATAAAATCAATTGCATGCGCACATTAAAACCATAAACAATCACACATATGAACACAATATTTCATGGGAAAGCTTAAAGTTGAAAACCGCAACTATCTGTATATTATATTTCATAGAGATCATGTAACAATCATTGTACAAAGCTCCTCACAAGCTCTCAGCACAACCTCCAATTGCTACACACTAATCAAGCTAGATCTAGCAAAACACATGCTCCAATCTCTGCCACCTGATAGCCAGCCTCGATTGCGTGATCAATGTTGTAGGATGGCTCATTAAATAACTTGAACCACCTGGCTTGTACTGCGCAATCCTCATGGGCTCCTCCAATCACTGGTTGTTGCAAATATGCAACTGTATAGTCACAACTGATAGTTAACCTGCTCTTTCACCTATCTCTGCACTGGTCTCCACTGAAACTGTCCATGCACTGAAGTTAACTGATGTATTCTTTAGTTGATTAATGAGTTTATAACTAGTGAATTAATTAATAATTAATTCACACCACTCTCACTAATTGTATCAATTAGTTAAACTGAATACAAATATCTCAACTATGTTTAGATTAGTTAAACTGAATACAACTCCACTAACTTCCTCAATCAACTCCACCAAACTCTGTCACATGAGTTCTAACCGAAGTATCCATGCAATAGCTCCACATAACCCTAAGGAATAGCGTAATTCCTTCTATCAGCTGCATGTGCCACATCTGTGCACTTAACTGAAGTGCTCCAAGAGAATAAGATAATGTTTAGAGTCCAAATATTATTAAGAGCTAATAATATTCGACATATCTATTTTTAGACTGGAAATCTAAAAATAGATTTTGCCTAATATGTCTAAAAATAGAAGTCCATCTATTTTTCCAACTTGACCAACCCTCCACAAATAGCATCCTGCAACTCATAGAACATGATCCATATGTCTAAAAATAGACATAGTCTAAAAATAGACTTTGCGCCAAAAATAGCCTGCGGGCCCACTTAGTGAAGGCGACTTCTTTCCACTAAGCTCATCATTTTGTTGCAATCTCAACACTCCCTCTCAACAAGATAAGGATTATCTGCCACCCCTATCCTGCCTCTGTGGTATTCGAATTTTCTCCTGGTGAGCGCCTTCGTCAAGATATCAGCATCCTGATCCTCTGTGGGAATGTATGAAAGTAACATGATCCTCCGCTGCACACAATCTCTAATATGATGATAACAGATGTCAATGTGTTTAGATCTATCATGAAATACTGGATTAACTAAGAGTTTAATGCAACTCTAATTATCACAATAAATCACAGTAGGCTCTAAGTGTGAACCGAACAACCCGACCAAGATCTTCCTCATCCATATAGCCTCACATGTAGCCAAACTTGCTGCCATATACTCGGCCTCTGTTGAACTGAGTGCCACGGATCTCTGCTTCCTGCTGTACCAAGAAACTATTGTCGAACTGATACTGAAAATCCCTCCAGATGTGCTTTTTCTGTTCGTTGGTCTCCCTGCCCAATATGCATCCATGAAGTCGCACAGCTTCACCTCATTCGACTATCTGTACCATAATCCATATCCCAATGTGCCTCTGAGATATCTCAATACATGCTTGCCTGCCTTCCAGAAGATCTTGGTTGGCTTAACCATAGCTTGTGAAAGTTGGTTAACAGCATAACATATGTCGGGTCGTGTATTGACCAGATACATAAGCGACTCCACCAACTGTCGATAAACAGTGGCATCCACTACCTCCGCCAAAGTAGCATCCTCCGTCCTCCATCCACCAGGAAGAGGAGTGTCAACAGGCTTGCAGCCATGCATGTTGAACTTCTCCAGTATCTCCTGAGTATACTTGCCTTGAGAAACAAACAGTCCATCACTGCACTACCAAATTTCCAATCCCAGGAAATAATGAAGGAGGCCCAAGTCCTTCATCTCAAACTCCTTTGCAAGTTCATCCTTGCATGAGAGTATCAACAGTTCATCCCTCGTCAAAATCAAATCATCTACATAAATTACAATGATCAGCAACTTACCCTCCACCACAATCTGGTATAGGTTCGGATCCGCCTCACTCTTGGAGAATTCAAGTTCAGTGAAATAACTATCTATCCGTGTGTACCAAGCACGAGGTGCTTGTTTCAACCCATACAACGCTCTCTTGAGCCTCCACACATGCGACTCGCTGCTAAAGATCTCGAAACTTTCGGGCTGCTCTATGTACACCTCCTCCTCAATCACCCCGTTGAGGAACATAGTCTTCACATCCATCTGATGAATGTGCCACCCCATCTGCGCTGAGAGAGCAAGAATCGTCCGTATGGAAGAATACCTTGCGACAGGTGGAAAGGTCTCCTCATAATTGATCCCCTCAATCTGTGAAAAGCCTCGGGCAACAAATCTTGCCTTGTACTTCTCCACACTCCCGTCAGCTGCTTGCTTCACTTTGTAGATCCATCTCGAACCCACCACTAATTTCCCTTCCGGCCTTGGGACAATATCCCATGCAGTATTTCTGACAATCGAATCATACTCTTCCACCATGGCATCTACCCATGCGGGATCCTCCACAACTTCCTCGAAAGAGGATGGATCTGTCACGATACACTTGCTCATAAGAGCCATGTATCCAGTATACCGGTCAGGTGACTGTCTCTGTCTGCGCTGTGATGTAGGTGCTCCTACAACCCTCTTTGCATCTTGAGCTAGTCGCTCAGCTTCTGTACTGCGCTTCCGCCCTCTGATGGTTGGCACCGCATGAGTGGTCTCTTACACTCCATGAACCTCCTTGTTGGGTATGTGTTATATTCTTTCCACGATTAGCCCCACGTGCTGTATGTTGCGTCGGGCGTAGCTGGGGGGTCACGAGGGGCGAAGCAGTCCCCACCGTTGGGGTCCGGGGCAGCGCCCTGGCCAAAATTTGTTTTTGTGCGGACCCACTCATAGGCGGATCCGCCCATGGTTTTGTGCATGGTTTTGCACATGGTTTTGGGGTTCGATGGTTTTCGGCCCTTGGTATTTTTGTAGATCCGGTCAAGGGAACTACGGTTATGTTCTAATCCAGGGTTAATGGATTGGGGTTTATGTATGCTCCGGCATGTATATATATGTGTTGTAACACTAAAAGGAATATAATGAAAAATCAAGCTGGTCGTCCCGATTTGGGATCCAGGGAAAAATCTCTGTGTTTATCTGTTTTATGTTTTATGCTCTTGCTATTGTTTATTTTCTGTTATAAGAATCGTGTGTAGATATTTCTGTTCAGGGTTAAAACCTACATTTGGTATCGGAGCCAAGTTTCGGCTTCAAGGGGACGCCTTTGTTGTTGAGGGTTTTTTTCTCGGGCCTGTGGTAGACCCTGTGCAGTGGGAGATCTGCTGGATCGATTCTTGCGGTGAAAGAATATGGCGAGCGCTTTAAAGATAGAGATCGAGAAATTTAATGGTCGTAAGTTTCGAGTTGTGGAAGCTCAAGATGGAGGATCTGCTGGTGGATAAAGATCGCTGGATCGCTTAGAGACCTGTGTACTAAACCAAATCTGCAATACGAAGACTGGAAGAAATTGATCTAAGGCCATAAGAGCACAATACGGTTGTGTGTGTGTCGTGGGCCCGTATTGTTGAATGTATCTAGGGAAGCTATGGTGAAGAATTTGTGGGAAAAACTTGGGACTTTGTACCAATCTAAGTCTCTCGTGAATAAGTTGTTCCTGCGGAAAAAGCTGTATAACCTGAGGATGAAGGATGGAGACTCGGTGACAAAGCATCTGAACGCCTTCAATACTGTGGTAAGTCAATTGTCATCTGTTGATATTAAAATCTCAGATGAAGATAAGTGCATCAGTTTGTTTTGTTCTCTACCAAACTCGTGGGACAGTCTGGTTATTGCAATAGGTAGCAATACAACTAACTTGAATTTTGATGACATTGTCTCAGCCTTGCTGTCGGAGGAAATGAGACGGAGAAATATGGAGGGTCAAAATGGAGATGCCTTATCTGTACGAGGAAGGTCCTAGAACAGAAACAAGAATAAGGTTTCGAGTGGGAGATCTAAATCTAGAGGGAGATCTAAATCTCCCCCCGGAAAGTTTGTAAGGAAATGAAATGCGAAAGGAAGGGCACTACAAAAGGGAATGCAGATTCAAAAGAAAAGCTCCCGAGAAGGGAAAGGATCCTCGATGAAGCTCCTTCGCAGAGGCAAAACCACCTCTGATGAAGGGCACGGGTTTGGCTTCTTCTTCAAATACACATGTAGATCATGAGTCATGGTCGATTGACTTAGGTGCATCCTTTCACTTCACTCCCCATAGGGAGTGGTTCTGCGAGTACGAGAAATATGATGGTGGTGATGTCTTCCTAGGAGATAAGAGGAAGGACAGAATCATAGGATGCTAAAAATTCAAGCTGGATTTGCAAGGTGCAAGGATTATAACAATTCTTGGTGTTCTACATATTCCTACATCGTCTAGAAAGATTTGTAAGCAAGATGGATGATGGTGTAAAACAAGAATTGGAAAGATGCCCTCGTAAGATGGATGATGGTGTAAAAAACAAACTTGTTCGAGAAAGATGCCCAAAAGATGGTTCGGAGCACTGTATTAATGCGGGAGTTAGGACTGAACTCGTACAAGCTACAAGGTAGCACTCCATGGTCGAATGGTGTAACAGCTTCCGTGGTCCCCGAAAGTGACCTTAAAGCCTAGCTGGAGTAGTGCACCGCCATGCTATGGCATCAAAGGCTTGGACATATTGGAGAGAAGGGCCTTCGGATACTGCATAGAGATGGTATGGTAGAAGGTATGTCTAATTGTTCTCCGGATTTCGATTTCTGTGAACATTGTGTATATGGGAAGCAGAATCGGGTGAGTTTTCCTTCTCGTGCTAAGAGGGCAAACAAGATATTAGAACTTGTGCACAGTGATGTGTTTGGGCCTGTGTCAGTTCCATCACTGGGAAAGTCTGTGTACTATGTTTCATTCATAGATGACTTCTCAAAGAATACATGGATATATTTCTTGAGGAAGAAATCTGAAGTCTTTGACAAATTTAAAGAATTTAAGGCTCTGGTGGAAAACCAGACAGAGAAGAAGATAAAGGCATTGAGGACAGATAATGGTGGGGAGTTCTGCAAGAAGGAATTTGAAGAGTTCTGTAAGAAGTGTGGTATAGCACGACAGAAGAGTACTCCATACACACCTCAGCAAAATGGAGTTGCAGAAAGAATGAACAGAACGTTGATGGAAAAGGCAAGAAGCATGCTCAGTGGTACTGGGTTAGGACAAGAATTTTGGGCAGAGGCAGTGGAGACTGCATGCTACTTAGTTAACAGATCACCTTCATCAGCATTGTAGGATAAGACCCCACATGAGGTATGGACTGGAAAGAAACCTTCTCTTTCACATCTAAGGGTATTTGGATGTGATGCATATGTACACGTTCCAAAGGAGAAAAGGACCAAGTTGGATAATAAATCTGAAAGGTGCATCTTTATTGGGTTTAAGGATGGTTTAAAGGGTTACAAGCTTTGGAACCCAGAAACAAGGAAGGTTGTGTACAGCCGAGATGTGGTGTTTAGAGAAGTGAAAGATGTTGTTAAACATGAAGTCCAATCAAAGGAACCTGAAAAGATAGAGTTTGAGCTAAAGGAGGATGAATCAGACTCTACAACAGAAGAAGACTCAGAAGATGAAGAGCCACAAAATCCAGCTTTGAGAAGATCAGTTCGGGAAAGAAGGCAACCAGAAAGGTATAGTCCATCTGCTTTCTGTTCAGGTTTTGCCTTAACTATAACTGATGATGAACCCAGAACTGTCAGGGAGGCAGTAGATTCAGAGGATGGAAAACTCTGGAAGGAGGCCATGGTTGATGAAATGGCATCCTTGCATAAAAATGAGGCATGGGATCTGGTGGAGTTGCCGACTGGAAGGAAGCCCATCGGGAGAAAATGGGTGTTTAAGAAGAAGATGAATGTAGAAGGCAAGGTGGAGAAATACAAAGTTCGGTTGGTAGCAAAAGGTTATTCCCAGGTGCCGGGAATTGATTTTGGTGATATTTTTTCTCCTGTTGCCAAAGTTACTTCTATTAGATTACTTTTATCTGTTGCTGCTGCATTTGATTTTGAGATAGAACAAATGGATGTGAAGACAACATTTCTTCACGGGGATCTAGAAGAGGAGATCTACATGAAGCAACCCGAAGGCTTTATGGTGAAGGGTAAGAAAGAACTAGTATGCAGGTTGAAGAAGTCTCTGTATGGGTTAAAACAGTCACCAAGGATGTGGTATCAGAAATTTGATACCTATATACGGGGACTTGGCTTCACCAGAAGCAAGGAGGATCACTGTGTTTATTTTAAATTAATTGGTGACCGTGTTATTTATTTGGTCTCGTATGTGGATGATATGTTGTTGATTGGAAATGACAAAGAAATTATCTAAGATTTGAAGACCAAACTGTTCTCCAAATTCAACATGAAGGATCTTGGTGCTGCAAACTATATTTTGGGCATGGAAATTAAGAGAGATCGGGCAAAGAGGAAGCTTTGGTTAAACCAGAGGAAGTATGTCGAGACTATATTGCAGAGGTTCAATATGCAAGATAGTAAACCGGTGAATGTTCCTATTCCTGTAGGTGTAAAGCTGTCTGCTGAACAGTGTCCCAAGACACAAGAAGAAGAGGAGGATATGTCCCGTGTTCCATATGCAAGTGCAGTGGGTAGCCTGATGTATGCAATGATCTGTACTAGACCAAACATTGCACATGCAGTGGGAGTATTGAGCAGGTTTATGTCAAACCCAGGGAAGGAGCATTGGACAACAGTGAAGCGGGTTTTTAGATATTTACGTGGCACTAGTGATTATGGCTTGTGCTACCAGGGAAGACCAGGATTGGAAAGAATGTTGGACATTCGTGGTTTTGTTGATGCATACTGGGCTGGAGATCTGGACCAAAGAAGATCTACAAGTGGGTATGTGTTTAGCCTATTTGGAGGCGCAGTCAGTTGGATGAGTAAAAGACAGTCTGTAGTGGCTCTTTCAACTACATAGGCAGAATACATAGCAGCCACTCATGCAAGCAAGGAAGCAGTTTGGTTGTAGAGATTGTGTTCAAGTATGGGGTTGGTACAACAAGCTATAAGGATAGACTGTGATAGCCAAAGTGCAATTTTCTTGGCTAAGAACCCTGCTTATCATTCAAAGACAAAGCACATCGATGTTCAATATCACTTTGTTAGAGATATGGTTGAGGCTAAAAGGGTGTTGCTGGTAAAGGTGGACACTTTGAAGAATGTTGCAGATGCATTGACGAAGTCTGTGAGCACTCAGAAGTTCTCTTGTTGTAGAGAAACAATGGGTGTTGAAGAATTGGCCAAATGAGTAAGCTCTCCTGTGGCCCCCCGTGGAAAGAAAACAACAAGTGGGAGAATGTTGGGTATGTGTTATATTCTTTCCACGATTAGCCCCACGCGCTGTATGTTGCGTTGGGCGTAGCTGGGGGGTCACGAGGGGCGAAGCAGTCCCCACCGTTGGGGTCCGGGGCAGCGCCCTGGCCAAAATTTGTTTTTTGTGCGGACCCACTCATAGGCGGATCCGCCCATGGTTTTGTGCATGGTTTTGCACATGGTTTTGGGGTTCGATGGTTTTCGGCCCCTGGTATTTTTGTAGATCCGGTCAAGGGAACTACGGGTATGTTCTAATCCAGGGTTAATG
Source organism: Pinus albicaulis (assembly GCA_034641835.2). Taxonomy (NCBI): domain Eukaryota; kingdom Viridiplantae; phylum Streptophyta; class Pinopsida; order Pinales; family Pinaceae; genus Pinus; species Pinus albicaulis. The sequence continues at coordinate 1,710,777,390 of CM076580.1, read as the reverse complement.
GATTGGGGTTTATGTATGCTCCGGCATGTATATATATGTGTTGTAACACTAAAAGGAATATAATGAAAAATCAAGCTGGTCGTCCCGATTTGGGATCCAGGGGAAAATCTCTGTGTTTATCTGTTTTATGTTTTATGCTCTTGCAATTGTTTATTTTCTGTTATAAGATTCGTGTGTAGATAATTTCTGTTCAGGGTTAAAACCCACACTCCTCTTGTGGTTGATCCACATCCTAAGGCTCATCCTTAGGAACTAATAGCTCCTCATCTGCATGCAAGTGTGGCTCCCTCTCAAGCGAACACTTCATGTCTTTCTCCTCATGAAATTTGATATCTCGTTGCACAACAGTCTTGCGACTGTCTGGTAAATACACACGATAGTTGTGGGGTGTATCAGTGTACCCGAAAAATATCCCAACCTCTGCAGTCCGCTCCAGCTTCGTCCTGGCATCCTTCGTCACATGAATGTAAATAGGTGAACCAAAAATCCTCAAATGGGAAATATCAGGCCTCTTACCAGAATATGCCTCCTCGGGTGTACTCATGCCAAGTATCCTGTGAGGACAACGGTTCTGCACATATACTGCATTGTTGCATGCCTCAGCCCAAAAGTGTATGGGAAGGCCCTGATCATGCAACATCGCCCGTGCAACACCCACAATCGTTATGTTCTTCCGCTCAGCAACCCCATTCTGTTGCAGGTTATGAGGTGCTATGAGCTCTCTTCGAATTCCTTCTGCGCTGCAAAAGTCCTTGAATTCGCCAGAGATTAATTCACCACCATTTTCACTCCTAAGAGCCTTCACCTGCTTCCCCGATTCTTTCTCAACTAGTGCCTTGAACTCACAAAACTTTGAGTATGTCTCGCTCTTCTTCTGCATGAAGAAGATCCAGCAGTTCCAAGAAAAATCATCAACAAATATCACATAGTACCTGTGCTTTGTTGTCGAGGCTACTAAGAAAGGTCCACACACGTCTGTGTGAATTCACTCAAGGATCATCGTGCTGCGACTATCCTTCTCGTGAAAGGTGGCTTTCAAAAATTTTCCCAAGGTACATCCCTTGCACTGATCTGACTGTGCAACAGTACCCTTAGGAAGCCTAGTAGAAATCTGCTGCAGTATCTTCAAGGCTCCATGGTGAAGGTGGCCCAATCTACGGTGCCACAGCTTGCCATCATCCCGGCTCACCACTCCTTCTGCCTTGCCTCCCATTGTTGCGTAGCCATCTACCTGCAATTGATAAAGGTTCTTAACTCAAACCCCTATCCTCTGGGTCTCACCAGTTGCCTTACTGCGCAGGAAAGCCTTTCCTTCACTAAAGACAACATCATATCCCTTGTCTTCTAACATCGCCATAGAGATCAGATTCTTCTTCAATCCTGGAACGTGCATCACTTCCTTCAATACGAAGGGTTTACTAGACTCCCTCTCAAAGGAAATGGTACCGATACCAGTCGCACTGTATCTACCATTATCACCCATCTCGATGTGCATTCTAAGATCTTTCTCATCCATATTAGTAAACAAAACTCGATCTCCTGTCATGTGAAAAGATGCACCACTGTCAAGAAACCACACTGAACCCATCACACTTGAGAACAAGCATGCGATCAGTGAAAAATCCAGCTCAAACTGCGAGGCTAAGGCCTCTCCAGCTGCAAATCCAGCAGCTTTCTTATTTCTCTTCTTCTGTGGAAAACTAGTGGTGTAATGTTCGTGTTGGTGACAGTGAAAGCACTTCACCTTAGACATGTCCTTCTTCTTGCCTTTTGCACCGGATTGAGAAGCTTTCTTGCTCTTCCCCTTCTTTGATTTGGCAGCCAAAGCACAATTTTCTTCATCAGATTTCTTTGATGAAGATCTGTCCCTGGTACTTCGCCTTATCTCCTTTTGCACAAGATCCGACCAAAGTCGCTCCCATCCTGGAAATTTCTCCCAACCATTGACAGAGTCCTGATAGGAATGCCAAATCTTCGGAAGCCCAAGGAGAGCCAAGCTCACCAAGTCCTCATCATCAACAGTAACCCCCACACTTCCCAGCTCATCCCTGCATTGGATGAACTTCGTAAGGTACTTGGGCATACTGTCGCCTTTCTCCATTTTTATGTTTCTGAGTTTATCCTTGAGCGCCAACTTCCTCTGGTTGCTCTTGCTTTGAAATAAATTTGTCAAAGCTTTCCACATAAATAATGGAGAAGCCTTACCATGAAGGCTGGATTCTATGTGATCCTTCACACCTTCCAACAAAATCCTTCGACACTTTGCTGTCTTCTTTTTCCATGCGTCAAGTACGATAGCATCACTAGAAGTAGGCTTTGGAATTTCTGCATCTATGAACTCCTTCAACCCATTGTCATCCAGCACTGCCTCCATCTTGTCCTTCCATGCAATATAATTCGAGTTGCCCTCAAGGGAATACTCCAATCGCAATCCATTGAAATACATCTCAACTTCGACACCAAGAAAACACTGCTGCAAATTCGAATTCCACCAGCACAAAACTCAACTACTTCAATGCTTTGCAATTGCTCCAATGATCAATATCGCTCTGATACCATGTAGAAATTTGAATAACTACTATATTATCCATCGAGATTCTCCTGATCACACACTATTTTAGCTTCATGCACAATACTGAATCTCTTCTACCATTGATCATTACATGTGGAAATAAAATCAATTGCATGCGCACATTAAAACCATAAACAATCACACATATGAAAACAATATTTCATGGGAAAGCTTAAAGCCGAAAATCCCAACTATCTGTATATTATATGTCATAGAGATCATGTAACAATCATTGTACAAAGCTCCTTAGAAGCTCTCAGCACAACCTCCAATTGCTACACACTAATCAAGCTATAGCTAGCAAAACACATGCTCCAATCTTTGCCACCTGAAAGCCAGACTCTATTGCGTGATCAATGTTGTAGGATGGCTCATTAAATAACTTGAACCACCTGGCTTGTACTGCACAATCCTCATGGGCTCCTCCAATCACTGGTTGTTGCAAATATGCAACTGTATAGTCACAACTGATAGTTAACTTGCTCTTTCACCTATCTCTGCACTGGTCTCCACTGAAACTGTCCATGCACTAAAGCTAACTGATGTATTCTTTAGTTGATTAATGAGTTTATAAGTAGTGAATTAATTAATAATTAATTCACACCACTCTCACTAATTGTATTAATCAGTTAGACTAAATACAATTAGTTCAACTATGTTTAGATTAGTTAAACTAAACACAACTCCATCAACTCCTCAATCAACTCCACCAAACTCTGTCACATGAGTTCTAACTGAAGTATCCATGCAGTAGCTCCACTTAACCCTCAGGAATAGTGTAATTCCTTCTGTCAGTTCTTGTGCCACATCTGTGCACTTAACTGAAGTGTGCCAAGAGAATAAGATAATGTTTATAGTCCAAATATTATTAAGAGCTAATAATATTCGACATATCTATTTTTAGACTGGCAATCTAAAAATAGATTCTTCCCAATATGTCTAAAAACAGAAGTCCATCTATTTTTCCAACTTTACCAACCTCCAAAAATAGCATCCTGCAACTCATAGAATCATGATCGACATGTCTAAAAATAGACATAGTCTAAAAATAGACTTTGCGCCAAAAATAGCCTGCGGGCCCACTTAGTGAAGGCGACTTCTTTCCACTAAGCTCATCATCTTGTTGCAATCTCAACATACCCTTTGAGTAATAACAACCCAAATAACACAATGCTTAATAAAATTAATCTAGAAATTTTTACATTTTCTAGGGCTCTTTCCACCAATCTAGCTTAGGCTAGTGCTTTGGAATAGGTTGTAGTTAACTTTCCAAAGCAACTAAAAAAACAATAGTAACTTGCGGTAAAGGAAAAATTCCAATTGTTGCATTTGTGCTCTAGGAAGCTCTTCTTAAAAGAGTCAAGCAGCTCTTCTTAAAAGATTCAAGCACGAGATCATGTCGGACCCAGTGTTGTAATCATACCTATCTCATTGGAAAATATAGAAGATGTGCACGTAATACAAATGGTAAACCCCGAATTAACCATTTTCGAGGATCCTGGGGTCACTTGTTGGCAAACCTTGGATTTACCATATCAAGGAGCCTTCAAGGGGATTGAGCTTGATAGTCTGCCCTTGCGTGTATATCGGATCATAGACTATTCCCCCAGGTGCAATTGTCTTAGTTGGTGACCTTAGTGACCATAATATTTAGGATTTTTCCGAAGGTGACAATGGAGGGAAGGTCCTACTGTACCTGGAGAAGAGATTGAATAGACTCACTTGGACTTTCTGGAGGGTACTCTTTATTCCGAGATGGCATATTGAAGTTACTTGCACTAGACTGTTTCATTAAGCAGGTTGTCAGGGTAACTATTACGACTGCTAATTTTTCACATCGATCTCTGTGATGTTGGATTTCATCACCAACTAGTGATTTCACTATGAAAACAAATTGTTTGTGTGTGGTTTGACCCCTAGATTTGATAGTGTGTGTTTATTTGTTTATTTTTACTTTTTAGAGACCTTAGGTTTGGATTGTGAATTTGAATTGTTAATATTTTTAAATTGTTAATAAATTCACTGAAGTTGAATCTAATGGAAATAGTTCCGAAATTTACCAACCAAGGAACCCCTCTTAACAAAAATCCTAGTACTTTTCCTTGCTTCGGAAATTTTGGTCCTCCTTATATGTCTACATTGTCATTACCTGGATTTACCATAGGTTTACCGGTATGGCTATTTTCAACTTTGTTGGCCTTGAATACTCAAATTGTTCCACCTAAACTGGATGCTTCACCTCAACAAAGTTCACCGTCTCAACATCACCAACCTCATGTTGACCTTTTACCTTCTTCGCCCAACATGTCTTCCTCCCTTTCTTCTTCTTTTCTTGGTAAAAACCTTGATGCTAGTAACCAGGTGGCTAAGAAGAAGAAGAATAAGAAAGATAAGAAAGAATTCAACCAACCAACCATGGTTGTAAGTGTTAGTAGTGTTGAGGAAACCTCCAACATGCATCGTAAACCCAAATTCCCTTGCAAGCTTTGTAAGGGTGACCACTTCGTTATCAATTGTATTGGTATTCCTAAGGCCTTGGAAGTATGTTCAGAAAAATCTCATCAACTTACTGTTGATCCATCAACCAGTGATTATCAGGTTCCTGGGAAAAAGGGTAAAGTTAGGTTTCCTTGTAGGTTAAGAAAAGGGAGTCATAAAACTCACATTTGCCCTCACATGGATGAAGCCTCAAAATTGTTGGAAAACCTTACTATTCCACAGAAAAAACTTCCAACTGGTTACCGTAAACTTTCTCCTAACCTACCGTCAACTGACGAAGTGATTGATCTAATTCCAGGTACAGTCAATCCCACTCTTCCATTAGAGAGTGAAACTCATATTACTCAGATTGATGATCCATAAGTTGATTAAGTGGTCGACTTGATTTCACATTCGGTCGATCCCACTCTTCCTGTCGAGAGTGAAATTCATACCGCTCATGTTCTTCTTGTTACATCAGATTCTTCTACGCCAGGGGGAATTTCACCTGTTTCTACAAAACCCCCTCCAAGTATCGAGGTCTTTTCCTTTGATTGGATTAGATTGACAGAACCTCGTCTTCCTTCCTTGTAATATTCCCAAATTAGCAAAAGCTAATTGGAATATTAATTCAGACAGATTTTTCCGCCTATGGTTAAAGGGAAATAACAGTGAGCGGGCCGTGACTCGTCCAAGCGCGGGAAGGTAGGTATGCGGCGGAGTTGGCAGCGTGGGGCCGAGAGGGGCTGCGCGGGAAAGCGGAAGTCAAGGGCTTGTGACGTAGGCCGCATACAAAAGGAAGGGAGCCACCATGTTTTGGGATCATTATTGATGTTTATGAAATTGAAACTGGTCGCTAAGACTTGAGCACGCCGGCTGTTTAGCAGGTCTGCAGCACTGTTTAGTGCGCCGAGTGTCTCCGAGCGGAGATCTCAACCTCAACCCCGGGGGACTTCGAGTGCTTGCTCGGGTGAGGCAGTTCTATCATAGTTTTGCAGAAGGATTGGGTCTAGAACTTGTTGCAACTTGTTGCAGAGCTGCGTCAGGAGTGGCAGCGCCGTCTTGGTGAAAAGACCACAGGCCATCGCGTGTGTGCACAATGTTATTATCATTTTGGAAGTTTCGGGCCTGGAGTTTGAAGCAGAGACAGTTCGTGCCTATTGAGGGCCTGAAGCAGAATCAGGATGCTCTCTTAGTGAATCTCTGTTCGGCCGCAGCGTATTAGCAGCAACGCGTTTGTATTTCCCGCCGCTTGAACGCAGGACGGTGAATCGCTGTTCCTCTGTCATTCCGAGAATACCTTTCGATTTTCCTTGAGCCAGCTTTGGGTGCTATCACCTGAGCAGCTATTGTATTTCCTTATAATTTCCCGACATAATAAAATGGCTCAGTGATCTCTGTGTTTAACGTGTATCTGTTGCATAGGCTGTTTTTATTGCTTCATGTGCTGTTGTATGCTCCGCATCACTGGTTATTTTCCCTTGAAAACATACCATTGCTGTACCATTTCCGTGTTTTATAAATTCCCTTAAAAAGGAATATTACAGTGGTATCAGAGCATGGTTCTGGCTCAGCCTGTGGACATTATCACAATGCCTACATTCTTACCTCTAGTGCAGAGTAAGGAAGAAAGGCAACATGATCATTTACCCTTTGGAGATTATTTCCGTAAATGGCAGTCCATGGGGGAAGAGTTCAAAGTAGCTTTGCCCTTCAAAGATTACTGTCAGCTTAGGTAGGATGAAGGAGGAAGGTACAATGGAAGGAACAATGGGTTTTCTACCATGCAGAGTTCAGATTTGCAACGTACCATTGGGAAATCACCTCTTCCCATGCATGAGGGATCCACTAGTCCCTGTGAGTCTAAGCCCAAGAAGACCGGAGCGGTGAAAAAGGAGAGTTTATTCTCATCTATTTTCAGATCCAGAGGGAATGAATCCACCATTGAGGAGGTCAAGAAGGTTGAAGAAAAAGAAGAGGAAGTACCAGGCACTTCCTACTCTCATCGAGCAGAAGATACTGAGCATGGAAGACACTTGGATCATCAGATTCTCAGTGATTACCTTGTTGAGTATAGATCTCAACCCAGAGCCTTCAGGGAGACTCTAGATTTCCCTCATTTCATCCAGCTGAAGGAAGAGAAGGGACCATGTAGCAGAAAGGAAATCAAAGGCAATAGATTTCTGTTGTCTACCTTTGATGGGTCATCTGATGCGAGAGCTTGGGTGAGAAAGCTGGAGGCATTTTTCCTACTAAATCCTGTAGCAGGGAAAGAGGCTGTTGAAATCTCAGTGCTGCACTTGGTGGGTGAAGCCTATGATTGGTGGTGCAGCCACTTGAGCCATGCAAGGGTGAATACTTTTGCAGAGTTCACTCAAAGGTTGATCCAAACCTTTGATGGAGAAAGAACAGAGAAAGAAAAGATCACACCCCCTCTTAAGGAGGCTTGTGATAATGCTGTCACACTCATGGAGGAGCAGCCACATGCATCAACAGTTGGGGCAGCTAACACCTTTGAGGGAGGGACTCTTGCAACCCTGCAAGAAGTTCCAAATTCACATCAAGGTATGAAAAGATTTCCACATTCCATTGTTGCAGCAAACTCTTTTGATCAATGTGGAGATTTACTTTTGCATGGCCAAGGGTCAAATCTCATTGCTACTATAGAGCAGCTTGGTTGCACTGCGCTGTGCAACATGGAAACACTCAAGAAGGAATCAAACCATCACTCTCGTGAGCCATTGTTGGATTGTGCATCATATTGGAGGTTAGGGTTTGAAGCCTTGAAGATTGATGGTAGACATCTTGGAGTAAGAAACCCTTTCTCCCTTCAAGATGACACTTTCTCAATGAGCTCCTCTCAGCTCAAAGAGGAACTTCTACTTCCAGATCCAAGACCTCATTGGTTTTGGAAGGCTATTGATGAAAGGGAGGTCTGAAGGAGAGATCTCATTGGAGATGCACCTCAACACACTATGGGATGCAATGCTTTTCTTCCTTTCTCACAAGGGCAGATAGAAGATGAAGGGCATCTTAAGATGGATAACGTCTCTCATGCCCGTGTTGGACATCCTTTGAGCCATACACATCATGATGGGAGGTTTTTGCCTACCACCTATTTGATCCTTGATAGGGTCTCATTGATCCTCGAGAAGCTCACATGTCAAAGTCCCATGAAGTGCAAAGCAAAGAATTTGATTTGGGAGGTTGGTAGCCCTCATGGGAGGAGTACCAGGATGAAAAGAAGAAGGAGGCATCCACAAGTGATTGGGTGGATGTGGTTGATGAGCAAGGAGCCAGGAGCTTACTTGCAGATATATGATACCGGGCAGCAGGAGGCTTGGCTGCGCTGGTTACTCTTGAAGGATTTTGGCCATCACTTGCAGAACTATGATACCGGGCAGTAGGGGGCTTGGCTGCGCTGGTTTGGCCATCACTTGACAAACTCTCTTCCCAAGGGTAGGAGGGTGGAGAAAAGATGGCGGGATACTTGCATCATTGAGCAGCATAGAGTATGGATGCATGGTGTTGATGTGTTACTCATATCATTCATTATGTCTTCATCACATGAGTTGTATGATGGAAGTATGGGGAGGCAACAAAATGTCTTGTTGCTTTGCTTATTTCTGGGAGAGCAAGAGCAGACTTTCTCTCACACTTTACATGATGTTGCAGGAAGAGGAGATGGCATTATCTCTTCGGTCTTTGATGATTTGGGAGCTCTTCTATCTTGGGGAGTATTCCATATTTGTTGCAGCATTATCAGAGGAGTCTTTGACAAGGAGCATGTCAAAGAACAGAGCTTTGTATTGATAGGAGCTTATTTGCATGAGCTCACCGCGTTGTCACCATGGAGCAGAGATTTATGGATGAAGTGTGCCCAACAGAGTTATGGTGGATCTATAACCCATAGGTCCCAGGATCACTTCGTATTTGTTGCACTGGATGAACAAAGAGGAGGTAATGATGATAGAGGCATATATGGCATATTCTTCTTGACTTGGGTTTCCAAGCATAAGGAGGATTATCTTCTTGCAGCACAAGGTCCAGTCTTCTTCATAGCATGCCGACACATTATGGAGGACTCATTCATGGATCCATGCACCATTTTACTTCCAGAATATGGTGAGGATTTTGTTTATACATTCATTGATTTGCACACTCTTACCATTCTTATGCAGTGCATTGCTTCACAAGAGGGCAAGCTTGTCATATTGCTCCATGAGTTTTATTGGGCCAATCTACATGATGGAGGCAACCATCTCTTTTGTGGCCTTGGGAAAATGTTTTATCACCACATGTATGTTCAGTTGTTGCACTATAGCAGGTGTCATATAAAGACATGTATGATTAACATTTTGCCTTGTATTTTCATCAAGCAGCAACTTATAAAACTGCGCTGTACTTGTTGGGGAAGCTGTTGGTACCCCTCTTCATCACTTGTAACCTTCAGCATTTCCTTCATTTTGCTGCTGCTCATGTCTTCATTTGCTAACATAGATCAGATTTGTATAAGAGGCTTGATTATGAGGGAGACACATGAGTGGGATGTGTCCGTGAGTGGGAAAAATTCTCACAATTTCTGCACTACATGTTCTAATGAGAGCATGAGAGGAAATATGGCCACCACAGCTAAATGTTTGTTCTCGTTTGAGGTGGGCCATAAGATAGATATTCATCCATTGTACAGCCATGGGCAAAAAATTGATCATGTATTATTGTTGCTACATTCAACCATTTACTATCCTTTAGTAGATGTGATGAATCATGGGCATTGCTTGCCATGTAATTTTCTGAAGTTGCAGTGGATGAGACTGCGTTGTATCTTTGTGAGAGATTGTTTGCATCATGTATCATCATGTAAAACTTTCAGCAAACCTCTCATTTGGATGTTCCATGATGGCCATGTCCTATTCTTCAGGGATGGATTATTTTGGGCCAGCTTGTTCTTCATTGTTGGAGGAACCTTCTTTGGAGGACTGTCCTTCACTTTGCCACTGGAGGGCAATGATTTTGCAGCCTAGGATCTGCATACACTCTACACATGTCATGAGTGGAGGGAAGGATAGCATGGGGCGAGCTATGATGCTTGCCAAGTTCATATTTTCAGCCCACCTTCATTACCGGAGCTTAAGGTGGAAGGAGATTTTCAGGAGTTGCCTTGTTGGGAGGTGGCTCATTTGGTTCGGATGATTGTTTGGAGATGGAGGATCCACATGAGGGAGATATTCCTCATTATATTTCCAACTCCATGCCTTGAGTGGAGAGAGGTGATGAGTTGATACACGGTCGATGGGACAACTTACACAGTGACAGCTACATCACAGCAGGGGTCATGGACTTCAGTCATAGCAAGAGGCAGTGAGCAGTCTGAGCCATGGGACTTGGGCTATTATTGGCCATGGTGGCAATGGGATTCGGGAGGATTTTTGGTTGGCTGGTACCATGAGAGATCGATTTGGGATCCTGGCATTGAGAGATCCCTTCATGTCAGGGTGGTGCAGAGGTCCGAAAAGATTCAGTGGTGCATCTGGGACCTAGGCACATTTTGCAGTATCGGTGGAGAGATGTTCAGGCAGTTGCTTGAGGGCAAGCAACATTTTGCCGGGGGAGACTGTAATATTCCCAAATTAGCAAAAGCTAATTGGAATATTAATTCAGACAGATTTTGCCACCTATGGTTAAAGGGAAATAACAGTGAGTGGGCCGTGACTCGTCCAAGCGCAGGAAGGTAGGTATGCGGCGTAGTTGGCAGCGTGGGGCCGAGAGGGGCTGCGCGGGAAAGCGAAAGTCAAGGGCTCGTGACGTAGGCCGCATACAAAAGGAAGGGAGCCACCATGTTTTGGGATCATTATTGATGTTTATGAAATTGAAACTAGTCGCTAAGACTTGATCACGCCGGTTGTTTAGCAGGTCTGCAGCACTATTTAGTGCGCCGAGTGTCTCCGAGCGGAGATCTCAACCTCAGCCCCGGGGGACTTCGAGTGCCTGCTCGGGTGAGGCAGTTCTATCATAGTTTTGCAGAAGGATTGGGTCTAGAACTTGTTGCAACTTGTTGCAGAGCTGCGTCAGGAGTGGCAGCGCCGTCTGGGTGAAAAGACCGCAGGCCATCGCGTGTGTGCATAGTGTTATTATCATTTTGGAAGTTTCGGGCCTGGAGTTTGAAGCAGAGACAGTTCATGCCTATTGAGGGCCTGAAGCAGAATCGGGATGCTCTCTTAGTGAATCTCTGTTCGGTTGCAGCGTATTAGCAGCAGCGCGTTTGTATTCCCCGCCGCTTGAACGCAGGACGGTGAATCACTGTTCCTCTGTCATTCCGAGAATACCTTTCGATTTGCCTTGAGCCAGCTTTGGGTGCTATCACCTGAGAAGCTATTGTATTTCCTTATAATTTCCCGACATAATAAAATGGCTCAGTGATCTCTGTGTTTAACGTGTATCTGTTCCATAGGCTGTTTTTATTACTTCATGTGTTGTTGTATGCTCCGCATCACTGGTTATTTTCCCTTGAAAACATACCATTGCTGTACCATTTCCATGTTTTATAAATTCCCTTAAAAAGGAATATTACATTCCTCCATCCCTTTACAAATCATTTTGAAGGCTTGTGGCAAGAATGTGCATCATACAAATGTAGATGAAGGTGCTTCTATTAGTATTTTATCCTCAATTACTTGGCAAGATTTGGGTTCCCCTCAGCTTGTGCATGTTACACAGAATCTGAAAGATTTTAACAAAACCATTAGTGAACCTTTAGGGATCCTTCCTAAGTTTCCTATTATCTTGGAAGTTAAAACTATCTGTATTGATCTTATGGTAGTCTGAGGCCCCTTGGATTTCAATTTTCTCCTTGGGTGAGACTATGTCTATGCAATGAAAGATGTCATATCGACACTTTTTCGTGTGATGTCTTTCTCTCACAATGGAAACATTGTGACTGTTGACCAACTTTCGTTCGTTAGTCTTGATTCGAATACCAATAACTTGACACCCCTAAATTTTCCTTATATGGAAGTGGTATCTACCCTGCCATGGGTTAATTATGTGGCAACTAGTCCCATATTTTCAGTTACGGATGCAAGCGAGCCTCTCACTGTTTTCTCGACTTCCTTTGACTCAGATCCGGTAGTTGACATGGCAAACCCTATGGGATTATTTGAATGCGATTTTCTTATCCCTATTGATTTCCTTGAAATGTGTTCCTTCTAGAGAAAAACCTCTCGTGAAGGCCAAAAGTGGTCTACAAAGTGTCCATTTCGGGTAGAAAATCTCAAAACTGTTATACCACAAAGCCCAGTGCGACACAGAAAAGTGGTGGAAAAGACAAAAGCCCGAGACAAAAACCTATTGAAACTCGCTCACAGTAATATTTTCTACTGTCCAAAGAAATGTTGAAATGGTTATTTAAGGTGTACATTCCCAACTGCTGCTGCCGTAGACAGTAACATTCAGTCAATTTTAAGTTGGGACAAAACTGTTAAGTAAAAGATTCATTAGAATAATTCACGCATGTCTGATATATGGCCATTGTTATGTAGGTTGCAGATGCTTTTGAAATCTTGGTACATCAGCAAAGTCAATTGGTTATATTATTTTCCAAATATTTTAAAATTTTTACAATCTAATTAAAATACATGGCCATGGTTATGTAGAATGCAGATATTTTTGAAATCTTGGTACATCAGTAAAGTCAATTGGTTATATTATTTTTCTAAATATTTTAAATCTATAATATAATTAAAAATCATTTCTAATCTATATATTTAAAATGGAATTTAATGGGCTTAAGGCCGAAAGGGGCTTAAGGCCTTATAGAAAAATGAAGGTTTTTTAGGATTTTTGAAGGTTTTTCAGAGGGTTTTGGAGTTCCAAGAAGGATAAAGAAGGGGTTTTAAACCTTATAAAGGGATTTTACAAGGCTTTGAAGGGGAATTCGAGGGATTGCGAGGTGAATGAAAGGGTTTATGGATGAAATAGAGAAGGGAAATGGAGAAGGGTAAATGAGGGAAAATGGAGCTTCATGAGCAGTTTTTCTCTTAGTAAACAGTAGGTTTTTTAGGGCTCTGAAGTGAAACAGCAGTGAAGAGTAATTCCAAGGACATCATAAGACTTCAAGAAATCACAATTTTGGAAATGAATTGTTTCTTGAAGGCTAAAAAAGATTTAGACACCATTTGGTATAACAAATTTTTATAGGTGGCTAACAGATATGTTAACTTCAAATGCTACAACTTCTATGCTCAACTACTGAGATATTTTCCACAGGCTTCTATGCTCAGATACTCATGTTTTTTTTTTGGTTATTTGTTTCCAGAATCTAATCTCTATCTTTGTCTGATCTTTGTGTCATTTGAAGTCATTATGCACCCCGAAGCTAAATTGGGTAAGTTTGAATTCCAGTTTGATCTTTGTATCATTTGAAGTCATTATGCACCCCGAAGCTGAATTGGGTAAGTTAAAATGATTGGGTAAGTTTGAATTCTAGTATGATCTTATTCATATTATTCTTTTTCATCTATAGCTGATTTGGGCAAGTTCATGAGATAGCAAGAGTTCCACTATGCACTGCCTTTATATTTTTTAGATATAGAACATTCTTATCATAGTTACTAATTTCATCAACCTATTAAGAGACATTGATCTTTACTAGTTCAACTAATCTAGGTGACTATTAGCCATGGGACTCTAAATTTTTTGAATCCATCAAATGTTACAAACTAGGGTTTGGGTAGTTTTATGGGATGTCTGATTGATGGATATATAGTTTTGCATCTATCTGAAGCTATAGTTCTGCAGCTGTCTGATATATGGATATATAGTTTGTGTGTCTATATGAAGCTATTCCCATTTTATTCCCCTCAAACACTTTATTTCCTGGGGGCCCCTTCACTAAATACCCCAAAGGAACAGAAAGAGAAAAGAAGGTCCTCCCCTGGAATGAATAGAAATGGTAAGGCTTAGTTGCAGATCGGCTTAGTTACATTTTTTGAATCCATCAAATGTTACAAAATGTGGCCAAAACTCAGGGATTGAGGTATTGAATTTATGAAATCTATAATATGTTCACTCAAAGATTAACAAGGATTGAGGTGCATTATTTGAGTTCCTTTTGTCATAAACTCAACCTATGGTTCTATTATCCTGTTTCCTTTTGTCATTAACCTCTTGTAGAGATTGTTTTCAATTCTGTTTTGGGGAAATTGTTTTGAGTTAAATGGGAGTTTGTTTGCAATTCTGTTTTGGGGAAATTGTTTTGAGTTCAATCTCCCATTTGGATGAATCTGTGTTCAACTATACTATTAACCTCTTGTAGAGATTGTTTTCAATTCTGTTTTGGGGAAATTGTTTTGAGTTCAATCTCCCATTCAGATGAATCTGTGTTCAACTATACTATTAACCTCTTTTAGAAATTGTTTGCAATTCTATTTTGGGCAAATTGTGGAGTTCAATCTCCCATTGGAAGATTGATTTTCCTATAAATCATTTTTTTTAGGAAGACTGATTTTGATGGCATAAAAACAGGTTTGAATCATTTATGACCTATTTATAGCCTTCATATTGTCACATATTAAGGAAAGATGGGTTGTGTGCTATATCTGGCATTCTGCTCCAAGAAATAGTCGGAAAGAGGAACCAGACTGAATGTGCCTTGACTTTAGAGGAGTATGTAATGTTTCCAAAGGGAGGAACTGGTCTCTAAACATTGCTATCGAATTACTTTTTAGAGAACCCATTTTCTATGCAGTTTAATTTCAAGTTAATGTTTTAATTTTAGGATATCTACTTTTTTATTTGATTGAACAAATTGTGTTTAAAGTAGTTTTCAACATATATTTTTTTGCTCAAAATTAAACTAATTAAAATAGATACATGAGGATCAAACCTCTCCACCTAAACCTTTAGACCACATCCTCCCAACTTTATCTAACTTAACCTTTGCTTTAATAAAGAACAAGGAACCTCCCTTTATATGCCTCAACTTTAAGAAGATGTAAGAGGAACTAGTCCTATACACCTTAAGGCATATGTAGTATGTAAGCTATGCACCTCAACCTTAGGATTATGTAATAAGAAAGGTTTGTTTTAAATGTTTATATTTTGTTTTGTGGTTTCATAGGTTTAAAATGAAGGTATTCAGTTATGTCATTTTAAGAATGCAATGCTTTTAAAATAAAATATTGTTCCCATCTCATATTGTTAACAGGCTCTTGTAGAGATTGTTTGCAATTCTGTTTTGGGGAAATTATTGAGTTCAATCTCCCATTGGGATGAATCTGTGTTCAACTATACTATTAACCTCTTGTAGAGATTGTTTGCAATTATGTTTTGTGGAAAGTGTTTTGAGTTCAATCTCCTATTGGGATGAATCTGTGTTCAACTATACTATTAACCTCTTGTAGAGATTGTTTGCAGTTCTGTTTTGGGGGAATTGTTTTGAGTTCAATCTCCCATTGGGATGAATCTGTGTTCAACTATACTATTAACCTCTTGTAGAGATTGTTTGCAGTTCTATTTTGGGGAAATTGTTTTGAGTTCAATCTCCCATTGGGATGAATCTGTGTTCAACTATACTATTAACCTCTTGTAGAGATTGTTTGCAGTTCTGTTTTGGGGAAATTGTTTTGAGTTCAATCTCCCATTGGGATGAATCTGTGTTCAACTATACTATTAACCTCTTGTAGAGATTGTTTGCAATTCTGTTTTGGGGAAATTTTTTTGAGTTCAATCTCCCATTGGGATGAATCCATGTTCAACTATACTATTAAGCCCTTGTAGAGATTGTTTGCAATTTTGTTTTGAGGAAATTTTTTTCAATTCAATCTCCTATTGGGATGAATTTGTGTGAATAATAGAAAAAAATATACAATTTCATGAAAATTAAACTTTTAAGAAAACTGAAATAAAGACTTTTAAGAAAACTGAAATAAAGACTTAGAAATGAAAACAAAATTGTAAGAAAAATGTGCTATAATTGAGAAAACTAACTTGAATATATTGTGTTCTGTTTTGGGGTGTGTTCTATCTGGGTTGTCTCCAAGGCTGGGCGTGTTCTGTGCCGGGTTGTCTCCAAGGCTGGTGAATAGTTTGAAACTAAAACATGTAACTTCAGCAATGGTTGGACTTCTTTTATAGTTTTTTGCAGTTGAATTTTATTGTTGACAAT
Organism: Pinus albicaulis; assembly: GCA_034641835.2. NCBI lineage: Eukaryota > Viridiplantae > Streptophyta > Pinopsida > Pinales > Pinaceae > Pinus > Pinus albicaulis. Next base: position 1,710,761,176 of record CM076580.1, on the reverse strand, counting down.
GATGGACATGGATTGCAATGGCTTCATTTTGCATGTGTGATCAGGATTGAATTTGATGTGATTTAATGGATGAGAATTTGTTTTGGTTGATCCATGTGCTTTGATCTATTTTGATGGGAAATCATTTATTGAATTTATTGGGTGGGTGTCATTTATTGTATGCAGTGGGTTTAAATATTGTTGTTGGGTAGGTGTCATTTATTGAACACAATGGGTTTAAATGTTGAATAACACAACAATTATGGCTGACATACATTTATTTTTATTATGTGCATGTATTGATATTTACTTCTCATACACAGCATCAGGGCTGATCAAATGGGCTGAAGTGACTGGCTTTTGTACTTATTGACTTGACCATTTTGGAAGGAAAAATGGTTTTATGAGTTTTCTAGTTGACATGATAGGATTTGTAATCTTGATACTTATTAAACTATTTATGAACAATTGTGGGTTATTTATGGAAACTTGTGGGCCTAGTCAATGACTTGGGAATTTTTGAACATAATTTGATATATATTTGAAGTTCAAGTTGTTCTTTATGTTTAATTATTGGTTGCATATATATCTATTTTTGGTGAGTTGATGAGACCAATACTATAACAATTACTGGTCTCTGCACAACATTAGAAAACTCTCGCCTAGAAACTTCATGAAAGTCCAAAGCAAGAAAATAGCAGGCAATTTAATGTTGTTTCCAACTACGGAGCATTAATTATTTTATAGAGAACACAGACTGTCTTTGGTCAAATCCCATATCCAAATGTGTTTCGTATAAAGTAGAGAATGAAACAAGAGAAATTACAGTACCAATCAGCAGGGAATGGTGATTTATTACAATAGTGGGGAAATCCAATTAGAGCAAGCCCTTAATTCACACACTGGGTGGCCAATGGGCTTCACTGATACATTTCAAGAGGAAGTTCATATACCCCATCCTGGCAATTCGTTCAGAGCATAAAAGAAATAGAACAAAAGTGGCATGGGCAGATCAAGCAGAATGGGATGTATAGTCTTAATCAGCTGAGTCTGTGGAGCAAAATTTTCCACTGTTTGTTGGATTCCCGCAACACAACAAAATAAAATCTTTTTTTTTTTTTTTTTTTAATGATGGATCCTTGTAGAATTGGACAAAATCCAAACATCATTTCAACGTACAAAACGTTTGATGACTTCAAAGTCTTAGTCAAATTCAGATGAGATTTGTAGATTCCAAGCTGTTGACACTAGGTCTGAAATTTCAAATTTATCTTATTTGTCAAAAATGAAATTTGATGACAGTTTTTTGTTTTTCATGCTTGTCTTAGCATGACTTGTTTCTGTAGATTCCAGAGTGTCTATTTTTTGTGTTATTATGTGCAATTTTTTCTTTTGTTTTTTATGTACGTCTTTTACATTTTATGTAGATTCCAGAGCGTCCATTTTTGTGTGTTAATATGTGTAGTTTTTTTTATAACAACTAAGAGATAGGTTCCAAGATAGTTATTCTTAAATAAAGTAGCACAACTCACTAATCCAACTTTATGTCACCAAAAAATTGTTTATAAAATGTATACCAACTGTGTCTAAAAAACATTCCACTATTCCAATATTTCTTTATATTTTGTATTTATAACACTCTCATTTCCAACTAATAATAACAAGAAATAAATACTACAACCAAACGTATTTTCTAACTTAACTTCTATAAAAACTACTCATTAAAATTTATAAAAATAACTTAAATAAGTAGATGTGAAATTTACAATTTAGAATTTTTCTCACTTTTTTAAGAAGAAAAAAAGGTCTAGCATGTCAGCCCATATTCATATTAATTCAAGAAAAATGTTTACATTCAAGAATGTTCAAATATGAACCCTAAATCTTAACAAACATCTACAAAGAGATAAAATTATCCAATTGCCAAACCCATAAACATCAAACGTTTACTTTGACATGTGAGGCAGATAACACAAAAATAAAAACATGGTATAGTCGGTTGACAGAGTTAGAAATATCTAATTACTACTTGTCTATGGTTGTAATTTTCCATTTGAGGAGTTTTTTCCTACATAATAGGATGTAGTTAGAACTATATTCTTTCCTAGTTTAGTGTGTGGTTGAGAGAATCTCTCAACCACATTAATGTACGTCCAAGATAGATTTCCTATCTTGAGACTATTGCTTGTATAAATATGTGTGTAATTTCCTTGATTCAGAATATAGAATTTGATTAGAGTTTGCAGTGTGATATTTATCTTGGTATCAGAGCATGGGCCTCGGCCCCTCGTGGTCTGAGGGAAATAGAAAATAAGAGAGTTTTTTTTTTTAGCTGTTTGCTTGTCCATCGAGTTTGGTTTGATGCTGTAGCAGTGTGGTGTCTTCATGCGTGAGGCCGAGTAAGGCAAGGAGTGTGGGATCACCTACTGTCAACTCTTGCAATTACTAAGAGGTAAGCAGCATAGAGCGGCCTGTGTGTCCGTGGAAGAATTGAAATTGGTGCGACCTGTTGGCATCGAATGGTGAATGGTCGAGGCAACCTACCTGCGTGTGGATTACCTTCCCAGAAAGCTGTCGAAGCGTTGAGCTATCTGTTGTTGGAGTGCTGCGTGCCTCCACATCGTTTCTTTTTTCCTTTCCCTTGTGATAGAGGAGCGTGAGGAGTCAGCGTGGAGGAGCCTTGCTGGCTGCCTATGCTGAACGCTACCTGAATGCTGTGGGAGAACTTTTTCATTCTTGCAACGCTGCCTTCCTACTCGTGAATGGAAACAGAACCCGAGGCTGGTGCGTCGCTTTTTTCCAATCAGTGCCCTCTGTCATATGGTGAAGAACGTTGCTACTTCTGAATCCGTATTACATTGAATTGTTACCCAACCGTAGTGAATGGAGGGACGAATGGATCTGCTTCTGTTGAAGCTGCCGATGGATACTTTCCCAGTGTTATGACTTGAACCATAGGATCATCGTAAAAAGAACGGTTTTGTGGTGTTGCAAGCTTTTCTAAAAGTGAATTCCTTGTTCCTTACAGTTTCTGTTCTATAGCAGAGTAACAATTTAGCCTGGTATTTATGGTTGTTTCTTGGTTGACATCATTTGTATATTTTCATGCGCTTCCATCCTATAGACTCTGTTCCATGCAGTATTACAAATGGAAATTGGAAGTGCCATTGTTAGAATGGCTTCACTTCTGAATGCCTACTTGTGCATTATTTATGATTTTTCAATCTATAATTGATTGGGGAAGATGTGGAGATACATACTTTCCTACTGATTCAGGTGCTATTGATGCGGGAGTTACAGAAAGTCTTTGCAATTTGAAAAATTTGTGCATGAAGTTAAATGGAAATTTTTTGGACCCATAAAGTAAATCAAAAGGAAAAGGTAAAATTGTTGGGCATGCTTCTGCTGCCAATGAAGAGAAATTGTAGAGCGTTGTTGCAAATATTCTTGGTGAAATTAGTAAAGGTGATGGCTGTGTGTTTAATAGAGGACATTTTAGTGAAAGGAAAGCGGCTGAGTTGACACAGATTATTGTTGGGGTCGTTGAAGTTTTCCAATTTTAAAGTCGCCAGAAGAATATTAAAGGACGTGTTGGGGATTCCATGCTCTTTATTGAGTGCTTGAAAAATGGTTGTTGAACTTTGCTGCACTGTAGCAGAACGTGGTGCTCGTTTGGCAGGAGCTGGGGTTGCTGGAATATTGAAATAGATTGGAAGAGGTAATGTGAATGACGCTGCAGAATTGCCAACATTAATATATCATTCAAGAGATCGCTTGTGTGTTGGACCTGCTCTCCTGGCTGCATCTCACTCGATATGCACAAAGAGAGAAGTTTATGCTACCATCCAAATTTTTTAATTCTCTAATGATGTTTTTTAAATTTGTAATGTATTGATTAACTGTCATAACAATGAAACTGGTTGTAATTTAAGTGACATTAGTGTGACCAACTATTGTCACAATTCTGAGTGTGTGTTGGAACTGGTCATTCCAACACTAAACAAATTTGCAGGATATGATGAAGACATGACAGTTACGTCAGAGATTGGAGGATGATCAAGTTTGTGTGTGCTCAGTGTGATGGAAATAGATTGTGGAGATAGATCTGCATGTTCAATTGCGAGGGGATTAGCTAGACAATGGATCTTAGTTGTTGCAGTATGTCAACGAGTATGATGCAACATGCTTGGAAGCAGTTACCAAGCCTTGATACTGTGAGCAGGGGAAGTGGCATTATGTTGCCAGGGGAGTGGATACTGAAACGTGACGGAGGATTGGACCGTGGAGTCCTGGATTATTATTCTTGAAGGGAAAATTGTGTTCTCTTCGTGTGGTTGTGTGTGCCTATTTCTGGATCATCAGTGTTTGAATGCACTGCATTGAGTCCAGGTGAAAGTTGTCAATCCGTTTCTTTATCAGTAGACCCCTCACAGGTATCGTTGGTGAAAAATGGCTGCTGGTATGTTTGGAAAATAATCATCTATGGGCATAGATAGAGAAATTAAACTTGAAGAGTTTATGTTGTATTTTCTTGGAATCATGTTTAAATATTATTGAGCCTTATTGAGCCTAGCTAACTCAATGTAGGTAAATTTATTTTGTTAGAATTCATGACTCTAACAAATGACAAGATAAGCATGGAGTTCCAAGAATTTATTTGACAAATATGCCCAAGATGTGAACAATGAAAAGATGAGGTAAAGGCGCAGCAACAACGTTTATGGTGGACAACAAAGTAGATGTTTATTTGAGTTAGTGTGGTTTGTGGAATAGACTCCCTAGTATGTTATAAGCAAGTCTAGTTGGTTGTTGTAATGGTCATTATATGTACCCAGAAGCTCCAAAATGTTGAAAGTTCGTGGTGATCTTAAAACCACTTTGTAATGGTTTGTGGTGAGCCAGAAACCACACATATAGAGCCTTTGTGGCTGGATCGCCTTTGTGGCTGGTTGGTGGTGAGCCAGAAACCACCTATAGAGCCTTTGTGGCTAAAAGTGTCTTTGTGGCTGCGTGTACACGAGAGCTTTGTGCTCGGTCGAGCAGGTGGACTGCAGTAACGCCTGGCTCATGATCTCAGATAAGAGGGTCTGTGCAACTGTTAGCGATTGTTATTTGGACATGAATATTTGGCTTAGAAAGGCGCTGATCACTCTTTGTTTTTGGAGTTTCTGCACATGCAATTCACCCGATGGTGGTGGATTTGTAGGTACATATATGCAGTGATAATGGTCGACAGAATCATGTATGCGAAGGACATCCTATAGGACTAGTGGTTGCAGCGGTTGGTACCCATGCATTCTAGTGGATGGTTGCTCTTTTATATGGACGCCGACATATTCTTTGTTATGTTTGACCACAACTAGACTTTGTGAATCACTATCACGACAAGTAGTCATTAAGGGGGGGAGTTAGAAATATCTAATTACTACTTGTCTATGGTTGTAATTCTCCATTTGAGGAGTTTGTTCTTACATAATAGGATGTAGTTAGAACTATATTCTTTCTTAGTTTAGTGTGTGGTTGAGAGAATCTCTCAACCACATTACTGTACGTCCAAGATAGATTTCCTATCTTGAGACTATTGCTTGTATAAATATGTGTGTAATTTCCTTGATTCAGAATATAGAATTTGATTAGAGTTTGCAGCGCGATATTTTATTTGACAGCGTATGTCCATCTTAGTAACCTGTAGATCATAACCAAAAGCAAAAATTTCATTTCAAAAGGCTGTTCCATAGCCAATGGATATAAAACAGGAGACTGTTATGTAAAAAACAAGTACATCCCCAAGGTCTCCCTATAGCCTTTATGAAAAATTTCATTCTTCTTATTTCAGAAAAATTTCACTGTGCCTTTTGCCCCCGCTTTCATAAGCGTTCATTAGTTAAAAGTGCATTTCTTAGAATGTTCTTGCAAATTTTTTTCGGATAGTCTATGTAAAATTATTAGAGCACAAATATGGATCTAGTTGAAAAATAATTGCACAAACTTGCCAAGTTGAAAAAGAAAAACAATTAGAATTGAGAATGAAATTGATTCATCAATATTAGGTTGAGAATCAATATATAAAGCAATTAAGTTAAGCTTAGTTGTACATGCAATAACTATGAGTAGTTAAAGCTAACTTGTGCTTTATGCTCTGCTAATGTGCACATGTACCACATGCAAGCATTAAGTTAACTTAACTAAGCAAGTGCACATCACATGCAAGCAGTAAGTTAACTAATGCTAATCTAGGTGCATGTACACCAACACAGCTAGTCTAGGTGCATGTACACCAACAATCCATGTGTGGTGTCATTTTTTTTCTGTGATTGAAAGTTATGTGTGAAAATGTTTTGGGAGGTTCATGAATTCTGTCCACCCAAGTAAATAAATATCGAGGAGATAGGGTGTTTAGATTGTTTATATAATTTATTAGAGTTTTTAAGTCTCCAAAATACCCAGATTTTATTAATATGTAACTGTTTTGTAAACCAAAAAAGTCCCGATAAGACCAATAATTCCGCCGTAGTATTGGTGCTTTGTCCCCATACTAGTGAATTTTATATCATTAATGAATTTTAGCGACTTTTCCTGCTACTCTCTTGGTTTCCATTATGTTAATTTTCCTCACCTGTCACTTTCGACATTTGAAAATTTTCTGCAGTTGTCAAATACGTTTAAAATTTTCCCGGCCTAGTAGAATTTTTCTCACGTGTCACTTTTGACATTTCAAAATTTTCTGCAGTTGTCAAATAGGTTTAAAATTTTCCCGGCCTAGTTCGCACTAATACATTGTCACAAGCCACAAACAGCACGTGAAGAGTTACAGTAACAAAAACATATTTTCTAATTTAACCTCTATTTAAAATTGTAGATGTAATGTCAAATTTACGGTTTAGAATTTTTCTCACCCGTTCACTTTTGACGTTTCAAAATTTTCTGTAGCTGTCAACTACGTTTAAAATTTTCCAGGCCTGGTTCGCACAATAATACATTGTCACAAGCAGCATGTGAAGAGTTGCAGTCACGTGAGGGCCTTCGAACAGTGAGACATGTTAAATAGTTATTCTCCTTTTCTCTTAAAGTCCAACATTGCTTTGCCCTGCTCTGTACTTACTCTCTTCACGTCAATGGCCGCTCATTAATTGCCAACGTGAAATTCACTCTATAATGCTCGGTGATTTTCTCATTTTTGTACTTATCAATTCCTAGAGTGGGGAGATAGTTATCAATATATCATGGGTTATCTATCTATTAAGTACATAATTTATATATGGAGTAAAAGATATATTGGTTGTAGTGGTGGAATGACTATATTCAAAATAAAATTTCAACACTTCTCAAGATTTGTACTGGGAAAGACAGTCCTTTGATTACAGAATTACTTTACTTGGAAGCTATTCCACTAATACCTTGTCACAAGCAGCACATGAAGAGTTGCAATCATGGGTTGTCTTGAATTGATGTAAGTTTAGTTATTTAAAAAAGTCATTGGGTTATAGATTTTGGAGTATTTTGACAGTTTTGCCGTGCCATACTGTACTTACAATACAGAGTGATCAGAAGTCGTCTGCCCATGTTGAATATATATGTGTGTTGGGGTCCGATAGTTAATTGACCAGGGGATTCCGTCCGAGCTGCCGTATTAAGATCCAATGCACTGTGAAACTATTATTTTTTGAAGTTTGCGTCCAAAATTCTGGGCCATTCAGTCAGAGGTAGGTTTACTAGAACTGGACCAAGATTGATTTTGACAGCATTTTTTTATTGAGGTAATACACATTTTTTTTTAGGTTCTAACTTCATTAATGTAATTGTGGTTCGCAGTATATGTTCACTTTTACATTTAAATAAATTTAAATTTAAATTTAAATGTGGACCTATATTGTTTAACCCTATTTATGAGGTTATAGACTGAGAAATAATGATCCTTCTAGGAATCATAGTTTTTTTCAAAGATTTGTTTTGTTGTTGTTATTTGTATGATGCATTATTTAAATTTGTGATTGTATAATTATGTGATAGTATATTATTTATATTAACAATCTAGTAAGAGAGGATGTGTAAGTTCCTTTGTTTATGTGTTATTTTTTAAAATAAAAACTATTTTCTAAACAGAAAAATAATATAGTTTATAAAAACTATAAATTAAAATGCTAAAAGTAATTAGAAGTAAAATGTGTGAGTAAGATCTTTAAATCTTATATTTTTAAAAATAATTTCAACAAGAAATTTATATAAATTATTTGAAGATTTATGTTAACTAATTTATGTCTATATCAACTTCATACATATTTGTATATAATTTTTTTTTTTTTGTGAAAATACAATATTTTAATATTGTATATAAAAAAAATAATCAATGTGGGTTATCATATTAAAATATTTTAATACTTATTAATATTCACATATACTTAAAATTGTACTAATAATAAAACATCATTTTAATTTGCATGTATATGCTATGTAAAATATTTTAATATCAATTATGTATCATTTAAAAAAAATGTACATATCGTGAAAAATTTAAGTTTTTATGGTTACAACATTTATTTGGTTTTATATATACTCTATTTACTATTATGATCTCTCTCTGCTTACGTTAAATCCTTACTTAAAATAAATCTAATACGTACTTAAAATAGATCTATGATGGTCATATATATAGATAAAGGTTGCATTCAGCTAGAAATTATAAGAGGGCAGAAACGCTCAGGAATAACACACAAACAATTAATTTCTATATTGCAATCATCAGATACATCAAATATATAGTTGAACCACTTCTAATCTTAGAGAGAGAAGTTGAGAGAATCTCTCAACTTCCTCAACAACCCAATCCAAACTAAGTAGGCATAATAATTGAGGCATTATCTCTAACACCCCCCTTTAATGCCTATATTACAAAAATGGAGAACATACTAATTTAATACAAACATTTGTCTGCCCTGGTCTTCATTAACATTTGTACCCACTATGAGATCTCATTGGAAACGCTCTTTTCTCCACCATTTTTGAGCTACCATTCAACCCATTTAAAATACATTTGTTTCTGACCAGCAATAATGAACTTTGCAAGATCAACAGTATTGACAACTCGGCTCGTCGGGGCTTCCGCGATAAGAGCTGACAAGTGATGAACCATCCTATGGACCAATCACCATCTGTCGGATATTTTGCTTTCGGCTATCCATCAATGGCTAGGCAAATGGTCTGAATACTGAATGTGTTCAAGAGCTAATCTAACAACTTGACCTGCTTCTCATACTGTAACCTGTAACTGATGTCCTTGGCCCGTAGCACAACAAGATCAACATATAACAAACTCACACCATCAAATTAGTCAATTGTTCTCTCGTCCCTGTAGAACGTCAAGAACGACTAATTTAAATAATGCTAATTTGTTCAATAATTGGTTCTCTTCTACACAAATCTCATAGTAATAAATATAAGAATTCAAACTCCACACTATATTCCACACACTTGCAAATCACAAAACATGCTTTAGAACAGTTTAAGAGATGGATCAGGAGGTTCATCCTCACTTGATGAATCTTCAAACATTGCATTGGGTGAATCGTCTGAAAATGTTGCATAGGCTGACTTTTTCAATTGTCCATTCAAAAGATCTCGAGCCCGAATTTTGCAATTGAATGTTGTATGTCCATATTTATGACGATAGAAACATTCAGTCTTATTTTTATTCACCCTTCCTTTGGAGTATAGTGCAAGTTCATTATGTGAACTAGTCTCTGGGCCACCTATCCTCTTTTCTTCTGCCATAAGAGCTGCTATCATTTCATCAAGTGATTGATGTGGCATTTGACTTAGAGTAAATATGATATTATCATATTTTGAAGACAAGCTATTTAATAAGATTGCCTTTGCATCATCATCATCTACTTTAGAATTAATTTCTGACAACTGTCTCATCAAAGCTCTTAACTCATTTATGTGTGTTGACAATGATGTCTCACTCTCCATTTGGAGTTTAAACAATTGTAACTTTAAGAAAAATTTTGCATTAACAGCTTTTGCCCCAAATACCTTATTCATTTCTTCCCATATTGCTGCAGAAGACTTATTTAAGTCAATAAGATGTAGCTGGGAATCTGCGAGTGATAGTCCAAGGATAGACTTGGCTCTTTCCTCTCTTTTTTCCCATGTAATTAACTGTTGAGCATCTGTAGGTGCAATTTCTGAGCCCTCTACAATATTCCATAAATTTCTACTCATCATTTGCAATTGAACTTTTACCTTCCAAGTGTAGAAATTAAAGCCATTAAATTTTTCTAATACAATAGGCTGCTCCATGTTAAAAAGAAAAAAAAAAATCTGATTTTCAAACTCTACAAATCTAAAACAGGTTGCAATTAAACTAAATAAAAATGTAAATTTATTTGAGCCAAACCAATCTGGCAGAAATCGGCATACACCCGCTCGAGCGATTGAGGAGAAAATGAGTATGTTCTGACTGCGAATCGGAAGAAAGGTCTTAAAATTGGGTCATCACAATGGCTGACGCCGTCCTATCACATCATTGATGCTGATGCCGTCCAATCACAATGCAGGGGATTTAATGCCGCTCGAAAATATCAGAGATTCACAATGCAGGGCTACAAGGATGTGTCGACGATCATCCACAACAGGTTCAATATTTTCTATCGGTGTCCTCCACAACACGTTACACACATCGGTTGTACTTGTACATTGAAATTTACCTTCCTGCTCTTATTACGTCCGTGTTCTGCACGGATATGACAGGGACTCAGATTGCCAATAAGTGGAGTGTAGAAGATACGAGGCGAATAATGTGACTGCAAAAATGCATGTTACCTAGAATAAGCCATTGCTCAAACAATGCAGATCTGAAGTCAATCCAGGTTGCTCCGATACCAAGCTAGAAATTATAAGAGGGCAGAAACGCTCAGGAATAACACACAAACAATCAATTTCTATATTGCAATCATCAGATACATCAAATATATAGTTGAACCACTTCTAATCTTAGAGAGAGAAGTTGAGAGAATCTCTCAACTTCCTCAACAACCCAACCCAAACTAAGTAGGCGTAATAATTGAGGCATTATCTCAAACACATTCTCCCACACAAAAGCCATATATACACCATATATATGTATATAGAAGATGCAGCTATACTTGTCTAACACATTCATGAATGTAAATGAAATAGTCATATATTTGAAAATTTCTCGAGTCATACACATTAGTGATAACAAATTCAATTATGTATCTAAATGTGTGAATAATATGTCATACATCATTCATACATAAGTATTTTGATAATGTGTGTGAGCCAATTTCTTATGTGTAAATGTGTTATTCATGAGGAAGTGTGAGCCTCTTGGTTATGTGTAAATGCATTATTTATGTGTGCAAGAGTGTATGTAAATGCGTTATTAATTTTCATATATCATTCATACAAAAGTGTTTTATTAATGTGTGAGTCTGTTGATTATGGGTAAATGCATTATTTATGGGCATGTGAGTGTATCTTTGAGGTGCAAATGAACCATGCATACATGTGTGTGAGATAACTCAATGAGATTGATGTTTATGTGTGGATGTCTAGATTACTTGTGTGAATATGTCACTTATTTCACTTATATGTGAAATGTATTACTTATGTAAGTATGGATAATTGTATAATTGATGTGCATCACTTATATTGAGCATGTCATATATGTACTAGAATATGGTGCTTATATGTGAATGTGTCACTTATACATAAGTATATTTTTTTATATATGTGTGTATCACTTATTTTATTGAACATGTCACTTACATCTATTTTGTGTATGAATTTATAACATATGTACATGAGTGTATCATTATGTACGTTATTCATCTATACAAGTTAGATTAAAGAATTAACTATATAACTTTCATTTCAATAACAAATTAAAGATTATTATCCTTTTCAAAAAATTAATGTATCCAAAAATTACTTACTCTATTGAAACATTAAAAACACTTCATTTTCTACCTGTCACATATGAAATCCAATGGATCTCTATTCCATTATTAAAACTATTTATAAAACTAGTTAAAATCCTTCTAAACAAAAATTATCATCCTAGAAAATTAATAAATATTTATGAATTACATTATAAACAATTACCACTCCCTAATTAATACATAAAATAATTAATATATACAAAAATTTGTAATAAAACTAATATATATATATATATATATATATATATATATATTCCCTTTTTCACTTTTATAAAGTAAATATTTGTAAATATAACTTAAATTGAAATGAAAAAGAAAGATAAAACTCACAATCAGATCAAAATTAATATCATCTCAATAATGTACTAATAAAATGTAATCATGTAACATCTGATTTTGCATATTTAAAATAAAAAAATTAAATTATATATATATATATATATATATATATATATATATATATATATATATATGGAAAGAGTAGATTTATGTATTAATCTGAGCCTATTTTCGACATAAAACAAGGTGATTTACAATGAGAATTCAGTGCCAGTAAAGACTCCCAATTCTTTTTCTTGCACTCATAGGCCTTCCCATTTTCTAGCCTACAACTATAAAGATGCCAAAATTTCCTCAAAATAAGCATACATTTGCAACATATCATGTAATATCTAGAAAAACCAAAAATAGGAAGAACTTCTATTCAGGTAGTTATTCCTCCATGTCAACCGGGATATTGAGACCGAATCCTGGTCCTTTCTCGTCTGCTTCCATGCTCTTGTTCTGCAATAGGAATTTAAGCTCTTCTATTTGACATCTAAGTGTGTCAATCCTGTCCTCCATCTGCCTAATTTTTTCGTTCTTGGCAATTAATTGTTGTTCTTGCATGTTTAGTGTTTCTTGCTACTGTTGATGAATACTATGTTGAATTATCTACAATCCCATTTGTTAGTATGATTCTTTTTTCGTAAAAGATCACTTTAGCTATGCATATCAAGTAGCCCTAACATCAAGTATGGCTGCAAAATATCTTTAAGTTTGCTGCATAAAATTAGATCTAAGCATAAAAGATATTAAGCAGATAAGATATAAAATGGCTCCATGCATCCAATGAACAATACAAGAACAATGTATAAAAAGAATCTTATATTGTATTAAAGAATGGGGCACCTGAGAGGAAAAAAAGAAAGGTGTTTTCCAGTTCTCCTTAGTGGGATGGGTTCTTGGAAGTCCTCAATGTTTCAGATCTAAAATTTCTCTCTTTGGTTAATGTGGAAAACCCTAACAAACATGGAACTCAATGGGAGTTCAAAATGCAAACAAATGGAAATGGTGACCAAGAGTAGATCTAGTGTGATCTAATGCAATGGAGGTGACTAATGAATGGGGAAAACCCCCCTATTTATAACAAAATATTAGGGTGGTCTAGAACTCGGTGCATGAATAAAATATTATTAATCGAATTCTAGAAGCACCCTTTAGGAATATTTTATTATATTTGTTGGAGGGAAAAGGGTTCTTGACTTGGGTCAATTCCTTTATTTATAAATAATAAATAAATAAATGGTTTGTTTATCATTTTAGGGAAGTGATGGGAATATAATTAAATAAATAATGGTTTATTTAATTATTTATGGATGATTTAGTCAAATTTAACTAAGAATATTATTTAAATAATGATTTAAATAACCTATTCTTAGGGAATAATTAAATAAATAAGGATTTATTTAATTAAGTTCCTTATTTTGGGTTAAATATGACCAGGAAATATAAACAAATAAGTTATTTTATGTGGTGAAAGCAATTTTACTTAGGGTAAAATTGGTCTTACATGGTGTACTTGGGTTCATCTAATAATCACAGGTTATATGACCAAACATTGGTGTAACAGATTGCCCCCCAATGTACGAGTGTTAGGAGCAAATCGTATGACCGAAGTACGTTGTAAGAACTCAATCACTAGGCATCAAGAGAGAGGTGAGAGAGAAATGTAAGGATGTCTGAGGTGTGAAAGGACTAGATCCGGAGGAGACGAGACTTATAGGTGCAAAAAGTCTCTATGAAGTGGTACCTGTGCTAAAGGCGGTGGGGGAGTCATACCTATGCCCGCCGAGACAAAGTACAAAGAATAAGGCGCCCGGAAAACCACAGAACGCAATAAGTACAGAGAATAAGGCGCCCAGAAAACCATGGAACGCAATAATGAAGCATGTGTTGGCCTAAACATGAGCCAGATAAATAACATGATGAATCCCACATACATGTGATTCCTGGAATAATCGTCAGGGCTTATAAAATAATATGGTAGTACATGAGATATAAATACGCCCAAATGCCCCCTACTCATGGGGAAGGGCTCACAACATTTGACTGGTACATGAAAATCGAAGAGGTGCTACAAGTCATTTAGGCCGATATCGTCAAATGAGAGGAGCTGCATCAAGGGCAGAAATGAAGAAGTCATCCGGGCATGTGGGGGGCTACCTGCAGGGCCACCCCTTCATGAGGGTTGAGACATCTCACACACGCCCGGGAATCACCAATAGCTACTGCTGCATCACTAGACCATCAAGTGTATAGATCACGATTATGCTGAGAAAAGCTGGAACCAAGGTACACTGCCCCCTAGACCTGTCTTCTGGAGTAAATGAGCTGATGTCGACCGAAGTAGGTCCGCCATAAGTGAGGTAATAATGGAACCCCAACTAAGGCACGAGGGAAAATAGTAGAGCGACGAACAGACAAATAGTAATGATGATAATAAAATGGGGGATGATCCAAAGGGGACCATAAAGAACATGAGTACAAAATGGTATCTCATGACGGAAATTGACATGAACAGGAATGAGTATAGAGGCAAGGTGGTGCCCCTAATGACATGTGTTGTAAGTGAGAAAATTCGATTTGTAGGAGAGGTGAATAGACTCTTCGTGGAAAAAATGTGTCCTGGTGAAGTAGCAAGGTACTAAAAACTAAAAGGTACCCAAATCTCATGAACAGGTCAGGTCGCACTTTTTGGGGTCTGTTCTGTGACCTGGGTAGTAGGTATTGGGAAAACAACTGCGACGTGTCCCAGGAAATGACTTGAAAAGTGCGACTTATCAGAGAAAAAGGGTTTCAGTGCTGTTGTTGGCTGAGATCTGGGATTTTTATGGTTGAGGGGCATAGGTGCCCCCAAGCATGTTGTGGTTATGCCAAAATGTATGTAGTAAACAAGGGGAATCTAAACACATTTTAATGATATGGTGTGTCATTTGTTTTTGTTATGGGTATGCAGTTTGAGAAAGGAAATGGAGGATTACCAATCTCTTTTAGTACTGCATACATGAATCAAATGGGCTTTAAGTTTTTGGGTTGGCATGCCTGGTGCCACTATCCCAAACAGAGGATTTGGAGATAATGAACTGATGCTCTCTTAGAAAACCTATCGGTTGGTCAACAACAATATCTAAACGATTGGGTTGCTGATGTAAGATGAAGGAATGATAAGGGGTATCATCCCTAGAGTGATCTGAAGTGATATGGGACTTTAGAGGTTCTTCTAAATGTGGAAGAATAATGGTACTAAAGTCGGCATGACCAGATACACTAGGAGAGTTTTGGAGAATTGCTTCTCTTGGTCTCTCAAATATGGGTGCCCCCTTACCCAAACATGGAGTTGCAATATAATGGCCACAAGGTGTATGTGGTTCGAATGTATGGTGGCGATGTAAGGGGGAATAGATAAAGTCAGGGGTGGGGATTTCTTCCATAATGTTGTCATCGTGATAGAAGATGGGCTGATTGGTGGAAGAAAGACCACCTGACGTGGCGAAGCTACCTAACTCATCATCATGAGAAGAGAGGTTCACATGCGCACCGTCACAAGGGGTGACAAGAGAGTAAGCAGATTAGGGATCTGCCGATGTTGAGCCCAGGGTGATCGCTGAAGGAAGTTCAAGGGAAACAACAGGGGAGGATTCGGAGGGAATGTTCCTCGAGGGTTGCATGGATGATGATAGGTAGAATATGGTGGATGAAGGCTCCGTCATCTTGACATCAGGAGGGGGAATGTCAATGGGAGCCGTCATGTCTAGTAATTCTGTTGAAGCAAAGCATGCAGAGAGGGGAGAGGTGGACTTGTTATGCTTGGCCTCGAATTGGCGGACCGCGGCTAGAGAGGTGCGGAAGTCCTTGAGGCGGGGACAGAGGTGGGTGTAGTGGCCATGGAGATCACACAAAGCACAGGGGTGGTTGGTGTGAATAGTCTTGGGGTTCTTGGCCACAGTTGCGGGAGGAACAAAGGTTTCTAGGACCATGGTCTTAGGGAACATGACATTAACCATGGGCTTGAGATGAGACAATTCAGGACAGGTATGGGTGGCGTGGTCGACAACGTCGCACAAGGTGCACTGGATGGGATGTTTTGGAAGGCGAGGAGGGGTGGAAGTTGTCAACACTACCGTGTCCTTCGGTGCCCCCCTGCGAGATTTGCTATTGTTACCAGACATGGTTGTAACAGGAAGAGGTGCTGGGTGAGGAGACTGAGGTGTTGGAGCAGTGGAAGAGATCATGGGTATTGGTTGAACCGGAGTCAAAGCAAGATACGGCTTGGGTTGACTAGGCAGGGTAGGGGCAGGGGGGCTTAGATACCAGATGGGTATACCCAAGGTCAAGTTGGGTAGGGAGAGGGTAGCCAAGATAGGGATGGAAGAAGCTCCAGGAGGGGGAGTGAGGAAAGGAATTTGACCAGCAGGAAAATGTCCAGGAGGGACGGGGCCGAGGGGATTGAAATCGGGCGGAATTGATCCAGTAGGGAGGGGAGATTCTGAAGGAAAAAGACTGGCTAGCGGGGGCGAAGGGCTAGGATTCGAAGGAGTTGGGGAAAGTTGAGGTTGCTGACTAGCCAAAGTGGGCTATGTAAGGTCAGCCCAAGATGATTGCATCATGCAAACACTTGCCAGGTGTTACACAACGATTTGTCACCGTCCCTACAATCCCCATCCCGCACATTGGAGGGCTCATTCCGTGACCTGTGGACAGAGTTAAGGCTTGAAAATACTTTCATTGCATCCCTCTAAAGATGAGATTTAATTGCCCTGAAGACATTTCCCTGCAAAAAACCATAAAAATAGCTCTTTTTCCATTGGCGCGGTTCCATAGTTCAGCCTTCGCGCCAAGAGGGAAATCCTCCAAAGAGGGTGCGCCAGTTGGCGCTCTGTCATAAAGCCGCACCTGCGCCAACCATATTAAGAGGTGTTTAAAAAAAATAAAAGGCGGAAGTTTCATCCTAACAAATTACTGGGCTGATTTCTATCTTGAGTTGGGAGGTTTGGCTACGGATTTCCATAGAGAGGGAGTGGTTTTCCACCTCTCATGGAAGCTTCCTTGATGATAGGGCCAATCCCATAATTATAGGGATCCCAACTCCCCTTCCTCCTATAAAAGCTTGCCCATTTCCATTTGCAAGCTAGTTCCAAAGAGTGGCAGAATTTCTAAGTTCCCAAGAGCTTTCATGCTGCAAAAGCCTTCTTGATTCCCTAAGGCCAAATCCAAGCAAGGAGACTATTGCCAAGTATCCGGAGAGAGAGGCTTGTCCCATCCCTGACAGGCTTTATCGAGACATGTTGTGCCGACGACCCGCTAAAGGAGAGTGCTGCGTCGAAGCTATGGTTGTATTCTTCTTTTGACTCTTTAATGATAAGCGACTATCGGTTATGGTTCCACTCTTGTTCTTGATCATGTTCATGAGTTATGTCCTCTTCGACTGATATATAGTTGTATGCACTGGATTTTATGCTTGCGCTTGTGTTGTTTCTTGCATGTGCATGTGTCCGATCACGAAGATCGTGAGGATTGTGATCTGCCAGGGCAAAGGAACGGGAGCACCACCTCTTCTACAGATGATAGAGTTGGATTCTAGGTAAGCCTTCCTCGCAAGTCGGTTTATTTACAATTAGGAACCTGCACTGTAGCGTGTTTGATTGTTGCTAGACCCGATCTGGGCTAGTAGGGATCGCCTCTGTCTGCAGAGGGGGTTTACCTCCTCAACAATTTGGCGACTCCACTGGGGACTCAGCTTGTTGTTTGATTTGTAAACTATAGACGGAGTTTGAAGCACAACCAGTTAGCCTTCGAAACGCTTTTGCTCTGCATTAGCGAAGTAGATCAACGCTGCTTCAGTCAATCTCCGGTTTGGTTTACGGACTGAACAACTTGGAGTTTTGTCTTCTCTTTCCTGTTAACTTCTTGGTCTTGCTTTCTTGGTCAACTCTTTGGACTGGATTTTCCTATTTGTTTGGCTTTGTTTTAGCCTTGTTTTTTATTTTTTCGATAGTAAACTTGGCTGGCGCGCTTTTTAGCGTGACAGTCGCGCCCATTAGCGCAGGTTGCCTATGTATCACCCGCACCATTGCCTTTCTGGCACTAATTTCAAGCTCACAGTCACGCCAATCCTGTGAGCTATTAGGGTTTTCTATGTTTCAAGCTTTCTGAGGCTGACTTGTGATTTTGATCTTATTTTTTCGGCTGTTTGAGTGCACTGGAGCCTGGTTCGACTAGTTGGAGCCTCCTTCCTTTGGTTGTTTGCCTATTTCTTTCGATTTTTCATACGAGCCCTAGGGCATCTAGGTGCCTTTGTGAGTCGAGCCTCCCTTGGGACTTTTTGGTTTCCGTTCATTCAGTCGGCTATGGGATTGTTTCCTTGCATTCGTTTGACAGTTGTCCATCATATTGTTGCGTTTTTTGAGTGACTGATTTCGTTTTCATTCGAATTTCGCCTTGCTTCATTTTGGGCCTAGATCACACGGCTCATTGGTATCTTTGGGACTTTTCTTGGTTTTGAGAACTTTTTGTCGATTTGAGATCTGATTGTTTGTGCCATTGAGTGAACTTTGTTGGTTTCGCTCTCTTAATATCATTTCTCGAATTGCTTCTTGTTTTTTTTCGGTTTGTTTAATGCATCTAGCTATCAAACATTGAAAATAAAAAAAAATCTCTTTTGCTTTTGGTTGATTAGTGCAAATTGAAATCTTTTCGATTTTACTAGTATTTAGTGAATTTGAAAGAAAAGTTTTTAGTTTCATTAGTTGCATTAGAGATATCATTGATTGTCTTCTGATCATTTTATTTGTGTAAAAAACTTTCAACTCTTCTGTAGCTAGTTTTCATCGAACGAAATGGTGTACTGTGGCATGTAGTTTTGCATTTAAGAGATTTTTGAGACAGCACATTCGTTAGGGCCTGAAAACTGAAACGTAATTGAAGATCAAATTTAAAATCTACTCAATTTACACTAAGGCAGCATTGAAATCTAACGAAACACATTTAGAGGTCTAGGCTAGAGACGTGTTCCGGCGTCTTAAAACCTAGCAGTTGTCGTTCACCTCTTGGCTTTAGACAACGCTAGTATGGACTTGTGCTCCCCGTACCGTCGCGTATATAAAGGGAGACCCCACTAGGTTTCAATCCTTTATCCGTAGGAAGCTGAGTTTGCCGCCCTATACCCGTGATACACCGAACACAACATTCGGGGAGATTTCCTGCACGTACAGAAAGTCCTTGGTTGATTTCTTTTTCATTATTGAAACCAAGGTGTATATTGCAGTTCACGGTTATTTGGTACACCCTTTTGCCTAGTATTCCTGAGCAGTCATTTGATCTTTTCTGACTCCCTAAATTTGAAAAGATCACCAAGCGCTTGTCCTTTCACACTTGTGTCAAATCTGAAAGAGATAGAGTCACCTTTTTGACCGTTTCTCGAATCTTAAAACATGAAACAGTGAAGTTTCTTATTTTTCAATGTGGTAAAAATTAATCACCCATGATTACACGCCCTGTTAGATTTTTCTTGTTGATCGTTTGATCGTGTGTCTTGAATTTTTTCAGCCCGTGTGTGGTTTTGAGTTTTGATGGCAACTTTTTTGGAGTTTACCAACCAAGGAATCCCCTCAGAAGGGAATCCTGGTCAGTTTCCTCCTTTTGGGAATGTTGGTGCTCCTTACATGGCAACGTTATCCCTTCCTGGGTTAACTGTTGGGTTGCTTGTTTGGTTGTTTTCAACCTCCGTGGTCCCGAATATCTCCGCTACTGTTCAATCAGTCCCTCCACCTGAACAACATCATGTTGATTCCAAGGTGGACCTCTCCCCTTCTTCGCCTATTTCTGCGTCCTCCTCTTCTACTTTTCCTGGTGAAAGTCTAGATTCAAGTAACCAGGTGGCTAAGAAGACGAAGAAGAAGACAAAGAAGAAGAAGTCCGATAAGCGAGAGGCTAAAAACACGGCTACTGCCTCTGAAACGTCTCCTTTAGATAAACCTTCCAACCCGCCGCGGAAAGTCAAGTTCCCTTGCATGTTGTGCACGGGAGACCATCTTCTTCGAGACTGCCCTGGCATTCCCAAGGTGCTTGAAGCATGGTCCAATGGCCGCCTACCATTGTCTGTGACTTTCGGGAGTCAAGTTGGGGGCACGTCTTTAACTGGTCCTGGTAAGGCTCCTAAGAAGCAGGGTAAGATTACCAATCCCTGTAAGTTGTGTGAAGGGCACCATGCCATTCACCTTTGTCCGCATATGGATGAAGCCAAGCGAGTCTTGGACAACTCGACTGTTTCTATACCATGCCTCCTGGCTGGTTATAAACAGCTATCTTTGAGTCTTCCACCTATTGATGATACAATTGGTCCAGAGTCATGTTTGGTCCATCCCACTCCCTCAGAAATTTGAATTCAAGAATCCGTCCCTGACCAACCATTGGTCGTGGGATCGGTTGAGCTAGCCCCTTCTACGGTGCACCAGGTCTTTTCCATTGAGAAAGGACCTCACACCCCTCATGTTATTCTGGTTTCTTCAGATTCCTCAGACTTGGAGAAATATTCTCCTGTCCCCGTACCTCAACAAGCAACTCCTTCACCTCCCGTAATGGAGGTCCCGGAGGATACTCCTCCCGCTTTCGAGATGGAGGTCATGGAGGAGACTCCTGCTTTCGTAACATTAGGGTAAGACCTTCTCCGTTCGATGGTAGCCCCTCCGAGTAGTCTGGTCGCCTCCTTTGATTGGAGTCGATTTGCAGGATTCAACCTTCCGTCTTATGTGCCTTTCGAGATCACAGTACAGGCTCTTGGTCTGGTCGTACCCAGCACCATTATAGATGAAGGCGCCTCTGTTAGTATTCTATCCTCAAATACCTGGAAAGCTTTCGGTTCACCGCCGCTTGCGCCTGTTACGCAGAATCTGTTGACCTTTAACAGAAGGACGAGTCAACCATTGGGGATCCTCCCAAGGTTACCTGTTACTTTGGGAGGTAAAACCGTCCATATGGATGTGATGGTTGTTCCAGGCCCCTTGGATTTTAATTTGCTCCTGGGGCACGATTACACCTATGCCATGAAGGACGGATCGTGACCATTGATCAGCTTTCGTTCTTTGGTCTTGATGTGGCAACTGGCCTGCCATCACCCCCTCCTGGTTTTTATCCACCCGTTGTATCTGCCCCACCGCAGGTCAACTATGTGGCTACCTACCCCGCGCCCGCACTCAATGACGACGCCGTCGTGCATCGTGTACTGGGGGCATTAGGTCCTGATTTCCAAGATGTCATCCTCCCACCTAGTGCAGGACTCTTGGAAGCCATGACTTCATGTTCATCATGACGACTAGTCTGTTGGAGCATGGTTCGTTCCCTCGCGTCAAGCTCCTTAAAAATGAAATCAAGTCTGTCGGAGCATAATTCCTCCACTTGTGTCAAGCTCCTAAAACAATGAAACAAGCTGTTTGAGGATAGTTCTTTTAAGTGTGTCAACCTCGTTAAAATAATGAAACATGAGCCACTTCAATTCGAGTTTTGTTAACTTTAGATCAAATCTCTTGTGTTGAACCTTCACTCCATTTCCAATGGACTGAAGCTTGGGGGGCATGTTCCTCAGATTGAGACACCATGCCAGGGGGCATGCCCGTTTTCCTTATTTCAAGCGTAGTTCGTGTTTTAAGCTTGCATAAAAATAAAACTCATTCTCAAGCATAGTTTGCATATGTGTGTCCATGTGTGCTTTTAAGCTTGCGTAAAAATGAAATGTGTGATTAGATACATTGTTTGAACTTTTCATTTGGGTCGTTTTTTATGCAACTGATACATTAGATAACATTGGATTAGATATTCGCATGACATATAAAAACATCATCACGTGAAAAGAAAGATCCATCCAGAAATAGATATGTGTATATATAGATATTGAATGTTTGCATAGTGTGCATCACATTAAATCAAAAAATATACATGTTCGTCTTATTACATCCGGAGACGACACGTCTCTCAAAAATATGCATGATAAAAGTCCTAGGAGTCTAATCCGCATGGTGCTCATGATAACAAGTAACTGCACGCACTAAGCGTCTCAGAATTCGGTGGAGGCGACTAGGCACTCCCACCGTGTGTCTCTGGTACGCCATCGGTACATCCGTCAGCCGGGCATAGTCTAGGATCCCTCGGGCGATGCCCTCGAGATTCTGGATTAACTCCCCCCCCCCTCTGCACCCTCTACCTGAGGATCAGGTGCGGGAAGAGTCCTCCGTGTGATAGGAGACATACCGGCTGGTCTCTCTGGACCCACGTCTGCATGCATATAAAATGTGTCAGGAAGAACATGTATTAACAAAAAAAAATCATAAAACATAAAAAATAAAAACATATCATACCCATCTCTTCGTCCCAATCCTCTCCCTCCGGCAGTGGGAGATCTGGGTCTCCAATAAAGTCTGTCCCTGCATAAGGCCAGTCCTCAACCACAACCAATTGGCACCGCAACCACCCAAAAAACTCTGGCCTCCAGGACATCTGTTGGCCTCCCGCTGCTCTGGGCATTAGTGCTGCCCAGCAAGCCATTCTCGGCTCTCGTGGTATCGGCTCCGCTACAATGGCCCCTTGGCCCTGGAAGATTGGTAATCGTTCCAGAATGAATGATACCAGGATGGACCCATAGCCGAACTGCTTCAACTTGGCTTGTTTGCATCTTGTCAGCTGTCTCTTGATGTTGATCGTTACTGCTCTGGCCCAATCAAATAGTATGGGACTCATGCACTCTGAAGCCAGTAAGAGTTGGGATTTCGTTGCTTCGTGCGGTGCCTGCGATCCCGCAGCCCGCGTGATGGTATGTAGCACTACTCGTAGTGCCAGATCGGGGATAGTGTGGATATCCACATTTTTACTCCCTGATCCCATTTGTGCCCATGGGCACACTCGTGCCATCACTTCCTCCATTTTCTCACCAGATGGTCTGCTCCCTATCAGTATGGGCACCGAACCTCTGCGCGATAATCCGGTTATGAAGTACACGTCAGCAACCTCTAGTTCTAACACTTGATCCCGCAGCTTGAATACTTGTTCATCTGCGTCCCACATATTGATCAAGTACTATAGAAGCTCGGGCTGAGCTCGTAAACAAGGTGTTAGGAAGAACTTTTTTAGCCCACAGTTCCTAAGGGCATTCATGCAAACTTCATTTTCCATGGCTTGTTCATCCTCTTCACCGTGCTCCCTTTCTTTCCACTCAATCACCATTTTGCTCGGTTCACTGCATCAACATGGTCAAAACCTTTAATTAGATCTCTGATGAGCTTCAAATTTCATTCAAATTGATTAAAATCTCGAATTTTTAGGCGGAAATTGAGGTTCTGCCATTGGCGCGACTGTTTCCTGAAAAGTCGCGCCAGCTGGCGTGAGCCCTTTGCATATAAAAGCCCATTGGCGCGGGTCCGTGCCCGATACCCGTGCCAATGAGCGGAGCCCTAAAAAATTTAAAAAGTGGCCTCAGAAGTCTAATGCATGATGGAAAACTATTAAAAAATGGATTGAAATGGAGCACAAAGAAGCGTCTCTTACCTGGAACTAACGAAACTCTGAATGGTACCCTGGATCGGTCGTAATCATTGTCAGAAGTTCGCACACCAAACTGGACCACTGCTGCTCTTCGGTGAGGTAAATAGTAAAAAGTAATTCTATTTTTACCATTTGACATATTTATAACTTTTTGAACTCAAAATAGGTTTTGAAAGTTATTTTTCTGAATATTTTAATGTATTTGTGTCGAAAATGGGTTTTACACTTTCCTTTTTGTGCAGCAACAAGTCTTTCACGCAACTGAAACGATGAAACGAGTTGTATTTTATACTTTTTCGGACTCGGTAAATACACGAAAAAGTCACTCCGGAGTCATCTTTCAGCTCTTTTCTGACTCTCTAAACATGAAAATATTGTCGAGGCCCTTGTCGTTTCGATCTCGTTAAAGTGGACACGAATCGACATCTACCCAGTATACGTTTACCCCTTTTTCGGGCTGGGATGGATTATTTACGAAAAAGGAATACCCTAGCCTATCGCGACTAGGAGGTTTTCTCGGATATTGTTTTCTACCTTTTCGGGTCTGAGGAACTATCTACGAAAAGGGACCGCTGGAGTTTACTTTTCCGCTGTCTTTTCAAACTCTCTAAATATGAAAAGACGCCGAGTTCTTCCTTTGTCAGACTCGTTAAACCCTGATGACATTGGATTCAGTCGAAATGACGTTATTCGAGTCACTCCTTCCTAGGGCTCATTAAATGTACTAGGATGGATTCGCCTGAAGGGCAGACTTATATTACAAGCATATGCTATCCCCTTCAAGCTTGAAATAAAAAATAATTGGGGTACTCGCCAGAAATGGTGGGGGAAAAATGGAACCAATATCGTTGTCGTGTCGGCAGTATGTCGCTCTTGAACATGGCACTTGTCTGCATTCGTGTCGGGTTGGGGACATCTCATCTCGTTCTTCACTTTGCCTCCGTGGGTTTGGATAATCCCTTTTGACCTCTCATCTGCTCATTGCCTCGTCACCATGACCTCTGATCCGTTGATGTCAAATACTGCCAAGTCCATTGTCGTGTCGTTTACATGTTCAAGAGAAGTTGACCTCTACAAGTATCAACCTTCCTCTGATTCTCATATGATCCCGATTCACAAAAACATTATGTTCCTCTGTCTCGTGACGATGATGTGGGAAACGTTATGGCCCACCTTCGATCGAGGCCACTTCTTGTCGACTTCAGCTCATTATCCAGGAAGATGGTCTAGAGACTCTTTCATGGTACCTTGGAGCCTGCATGCCTCAATGGCAGGTTCGTCGCATTCGACGTGAGGTTTTCATCATTGGCCTCCGATCGAGTGATTCTACGGGTGTTCGACGCTAGCTCATTGATTCACATGTCGTAGATTGTACCTATAGTACCTTGAGGGCCATTGTCATTATTGGTGGTTCCTCTCGCGTCTGTTAACAACTTTCATCATTGGCTGGTAATCAGACGATGTTCTTGCATGTTCAACTTCAGCTCACATATTCGCATGCTTGAACTTGTACTTTTTTCGGGTCGACATGGAGCGCAAGACCCTGGATTATGTCTGTTGTAATCCAGGCTGCGATATTGTGGATTATTATGATTATTTACATGACTCACTGATTGGATGGCTCCGACCATACCTGAGTCTATTTATCGATCTTCATTGGATGGCTGCATCCATGCCTTGGATCTAGATTATTGTAGACTCTGTTATGGATGGCTACGCCCATACCACGCATATATATAATGTATCTGAGACATCAGTTGTACTTCGCTCCGCAGGTTTTCCGATGGCGGTGTTTTTAGTCGGCATGTTCTCGTAAAGCATTTCACCCCTCTCTCTCTCTGTCGGGCCTCATGCTTTAGGGGGCATCTGTTACACAACAATCCACATCCCTACAATCCCCATCCCGCACATTGGAGGGCTCATTCCGTGACCTGTGGAAAGAGTTAAGGCTTGAAAATACTTTCATTGCATCCCTCTGAAGATGAGCTTTAATTGCCCTGAATACATATCCCTGCAAAAAACCCTAAAAATAGCTCTTTTTCCATTGGCGTGGTTCCATAGTTCAGCCCTTGCGCCAAGAGGGAAATCCTCCAAAGAGGGCGTGCCAGTTGGCGCTCTGTCATAGAGCCGCACCTGCGCCAACCATATTAAGAAGTGTTTTTTAAAAATAAAAGGCGTAAGTTTCATCCTAACAAATTACTGGGCTGATTTCTATCTTGAGTTGGGAGGTTTGGCTACTGATTTCCATAGAGAGGGAGTGGTTTGCCACCTCTCATGGAAGCTTCCTTGATGATAGGGCCAATCCCATAATTATAGGGATCCCAACTCCCCTTCCTCCTTCTATAAAAGCTTGCCCATTTCCATTTGCAAGCTAGTTCCAAAGGGTGGCAGAATTTCTAAGTTCCCAAGAGCTTTCATGCCGCAAAAGCCTTCTTGATTCCCTAAGGCCAAATCCAAGCAAGGAGACTATTGCCAAGTATCCAGAGAGAGAGGCTTGTCCCATCCCTGACAGGCTTTATCGAGACATGTTGTGCTGACGACCCACTAAAGGAGAGTGCTGCGTCGAAGCTATGGTTGTATTCTTCTTTTGACTCTTTAATGATAAGTGACTATCGGTTATGGTTCCACTCTTGTTCTTGATCATGTTCATGAGTTATGTCCTCTTCGACTAACATATAGTTGTATGTACTGGATTTTATGCTTGCGTTTGTGTTGTTTCTTGCATGTGCAGGTGTCCGATCACGGAGATCGTGAGGATTGTGATCTGCCAGGGCAAAGGAACGAGAGCACCACCTCTTCTACAGACGATAGCGTTGGATTCCAGGTAAGCCTTCCTCGCAAGTCGGTTTATTTACAATTAGGAAACTGCACTGTAGCGTGTTTGATTGTTGCTAGACCCGATCTGGGCTAGTAGGGTTTGCCTCTGTCCGTAGAGGGGATTTACCTCTTCAACACCAGGCTAGGGTCAGAGAGGGTAGGTGGATCAAGAAAGGTGCCGAGCAAGGAGGAGTCTTTAAAGAGGCCAGGAGAGACACTAGGCCAAGACGTAGTGGCGGTGGAAATAGAGGGCTCAGGGGAAATCTGAGATTTGGGGGTACGATACGATAACTGGTCGATGGTGACGATTTTGCCGATATGTGGGAAGAACATCTTGCGGTAAACTGCGGATGGGACGACAGACATGGCATAGGTGTAACTACGCCCCAAGAGGATGTTTTAGTCGAGAGGGGCGTCGATCACTTCAATGTCGACACACACAGTTTTGCGTGCAAGAGTAATAGGACAGTGGCGGAAGAGGTCGACGGGCTGGGAAGCATGGCCAAACCACGCACGAAGGGTGATTATGGAAGGGGCCAATGCAGGAGATCTGAGTTGTTGCCAAACCAAAGTGGACATGACATAGGTAGATGCCCCCTCAATAATGACGCATCGAGAAATAGTGGCATGTTGGATTTGGACCGAAATTTGGAAAGGAACAGACGCAGGAAGAGGGGGATGGTCAAGTTGACGGGGATCGAAAAAATTTAACTGGTCATTGGTAGGGTCGACAGCATCCAGGGAAATCTGATCAAAGGCAAAATTTCGGCGTAATGGGCCCTTAGGAATGTGGGTATGAATTTGGGCGTTGGGTGGAGGAATTGGAAAGGGACCATTGGGTGTCGATAGAGGCTTAGTAGGGCTCGAGGATGGGAACTCGGGGGTAGAAGGAACGGGAGACCGAGTTTGAAGGGAAGGATTGGTGGTGAGAGATTGGTCTGAGGCCATCATGAGGATCTGGTAATCAGAGGAACCAGAAGGAGAAGGTTGAGTGGGTTCCGGGCCATGAGGTGATTGGGTGGCCACGAGGCCTTGTTGAGGGAAAGGATCGGGAAACATAGCGGGTTGAGAGGTAGCCGTATGGGAAGGGATAGAAGGAGAAGAGTGTTGTCCCTGCACAGTGGCCTGAGACTCCCACATGTGCCGCATTTGTGGTAACCGGGGACAATCGTGAGTGTAATGACCGTAAACACCGCAACATGAATATGACTTATTGGTGCGAAGTGGCCTGTCTTGCTTGGGCTGAGAGCTCTGAGGCTGGTCAGCAGTGTTAGAATCAAGACAGGAAGGATTGGGTCGACGATTACCAGAAGTGGAGGGAGTGCCTTTCCTCTTTCGTTGCGAAGGAAGAAGAGGAGTTGCACCTGGCTGCGCAAATACGTGCCCTGGAGGGGGAAGTAAGTGCGGTTGTGGGTGTGGAGGAGGCAAGGGAGCGAGAGGTCCAAATGCTGGAGGAGCTGGGACACCAGGCTGCAGATAAGGGTAAGGATGAGAATGGGCAACATTGAGGTAAGCAGGAAAGTGGGTAAAAGGGGGAGGCATGCCAAATCCTGGATACATGTTACCGGGGGGGAAAAGGGGCTGGAGGTGCTGGCCCCGCCAGGAGGAAAACCATAGGGCGTAAGAGGTTGAGAAGAGGTATGAGACATGGCTCCGATGATACCGTCGACAGAGTGAGAGGTCCCGGAGGTGTTACTTCCCCCGGGCTTGGGGAGATCAGGAAGGACAGTATAAACATAACCAGACTGGGCATAGATAAGGTCATATTTTAAGGCGATTTGAAGGGCGGCTTCTTCGGTTTGGGGGAAATGGGAGGCGACATCTTTGCCAATGGGAGGTAAGAGAGAGCGAAGGAACCAATCCATGTAAACTTGATCTTCAAAGGGGGGAGCACGACATAAGCTTCGTCGTCGTCGCCACTCCTGGACATGAGCGGAGAGACGCGTTGAAGAGGATTGATGAAAGGAGGTCAATAGTTCAGTGCCAGTGTCATATCGGAGAGGGAGCTGGAAATAAGACAAAAAGGCTTGGGCAATGGTTGCAAAAGTGGTATGGGAAGAGGTGGCTTGATCAACATACCATTTGGACGCTTCGCCAGTAAGGGTGTTTTGGAATAAACGAAGACGAATGGAGTCATCGGTGATGGAATTAAAGGAGCACCACATGTGGAAAGATCGGATATGATTGGAGGGATCTTCACTAGCAAGGCCTTCGAACTTGGGAATGTTGGAGGGGAGCTTGGTTGGCATAGCAGGCCAACTGACATCATGGCAGATAGGATCATTGATAAGCTGATTGAAGTCGGGGAGACTGAGGCCGGCCATATACAGAAGTAATGGGGCAGTCAAGGTAGGTACCATAGTGGTTCCACTGGAAGCGGACCCAGCAGTAGAACTAGGGTTAGGGTTAGGTCCAGAACTAGACATGGTGGAGGTAAAGGGGGGAGAACCAGAAGGACGGGGAGAACCCGAACAATCAGAGGAAGAGTCGGAGTGCGGACTCGGGGGAGGAATTACTCAATTACGACGGGAAGGAGGAAGTCGACCAACCGGAAACTGAGGGTGAAGGCCAAGAAGTCGCCGGGATAAATGCCTTGGAGGTGAAATGATGACGGGAAGAAGAAAGACCGACAAGGGTAGAAAGGTGCAAAAGCAAGATGTGACAAGGACAAGGAGGTGCAGTGTCGATTAATTTTAGGGTATTTTCCAAGCGGTGTTAACCAGGCTCTTCTTCACTTAGGGTCAGTGTGTGGCGTGTGTTAATTTTAATTGATTAAACCCAGACGTTTTGAGAGTAAAATAAAAAGTGTGATGCATAATGGAAAAGAAATCTGCAGTAAATAAGATTGAAAGAACAGAAAATTAGCAACTAAAAAGGCAGCAATCGAACCCAAGAAGGTGGGTCTCTCAAAACAAGTCTAGAAGGGGTAGAGCATGCTAACAAGAGATCAATAGATCTAAGGTCCGGAGGGACTGGGATCTAATGGAGAAATCTACTGGAAAGTGGTGCAGAAAGCAGCAAAGAGACAGGGGCAAGGTTGCTGCTAGAAAATATGAGATCAGCTAAAAAGAGGGGGTTCAAAGAGGTGGCCCTAGAGATGAACCCAAACAAAGTGAAAGCTAGTGTATAAAAAGGGAATAAAAGCTGACCTGTGAGGATCTGAACAGGAGGTATCAGATCTGAAATAAGGTTGAAACTTCTGGAAATTCAGATGTCTGGAAATAGCAACAAACTCTCCCACAAAAAGTGGAGGGAACTAAAGCCCTAAGGGGAAAGAGTCCCACTTAGGTGAGTGAAATATATCAGCAATAGGTCTGAACAGGTGGAGACAGAGGATGGAAAACCCTGACAGAAGCTTCAGTGAAACCCAGAAAAAGTGATGGCAGATTGCAGAAAAAATTGCAGGTCGCAGATTTGGGCCTGTTTTCAGGCTAGGTCATAGATGTAGGACAGAAAAGTGTGACCTCAAGGCTAGGTCACACTTTTTGGGCCGATAAGTGCGACCTACAGATCTGGGTCTGGCGGCGGCAGATTTCATAAAATTTTGTCGTCTTAGCAGCGGCTAATGTCGGTCACCTGCGCAAAAAGGCCAGAAACACACAAAAGTTAGAAATTTGAATGTTTGAGGGTTTTAGAGGGGAAAAAAGCATAAAAATGGGAAACAATAGGAAAAATAAAAAAGGGAAGAGAAACCCTAGGGTCTGAAACAGCTGGATATGCAGGAAGATAGAAAACGAGAGTGGTCGCAAAAGAAAACCCGTGTGGAGTCGCCAATTGTTAGTATGATTCTTTCGTCGTAAAAGATCACTTTAGCTATGCATATCAAGTAGCCCTAACATCAAGTATGGCTGCAAAATATCCTTAAGTTTGCTGCATAAAATTAGATCTAAGCATAAAAGATATTAAGCAGATAAGATATAAAATGGCTCCATGCATCCAATGGACAAGACAAGAACAATGTATAAAAAGAATCTTATATTATATTAAAGAATGGGGCACCTGAGAGGAAAACAAGAAGTTTGTTTTCCAGTTCTCCTCAGTGGGATGGGTTCTTGGAAGTCCTCAGTGTTTCAGATCTAAAATTCCTCTCTTTGGTTAATGTGGAAAACCCTAACAAACATGGAACTCAATGGGAGTTCAAAATGCAAACAAATGGAAATGGTGACCAAGAGTAGATCTAGTGTGATCTAATGCAATGGAGGTGACTAATGAATGGGAAAAACCCCTCTATTTATAACAAAATATTGGGGCAGTCTAGAACTTGGTGCATGAATAAAATATTATTAATCGAATTCTAGAAGCACTTTTTAGGAATATTTTATTATATTTGTTGGAGGGAAAAGGGTTCTTGACTTGGGTCAATTCCTTTATTTATAAATAATAAATAAATAAATGGTTTATTTATCATATTAGGGAAGCGATGGGAATATAATTAAATAAATAATTGTTTATTTAATTATTTATGGATGATTTAGTCAAATTTAACTAAGAATATTATTTAAATAATGATTTAAATAACCTATTCTTAGGGAATAATTAAATAAATAAGGATTTATTTAATTAAGTTCCTTATTTTGGGTTAAATATGACTAGGAAATATAAACAAATAAGTTATTTTATTTGGTGAAAGCAATTTTACTTAGGGTAAAATTGGTCTCACATGGTGTACTTGGGTTCATCTAATAATCGCAGGTTAGATGACCAAAAATTGGTGTAACACCATTCTTATTTCCTCGTGCTTTTATGTGCATCCCTCACAAGAGGCATGCCCAGACCCGCTCCCCTTTTTACTTCTGCCAAAATGCAGCTTATCCTTGGCTGGTGACGACCCCAAGGCCCAGTGGCCGAGCTCCCAACCTCTGAATTGATCTGTGCTTCCATGCATGGAACAACACCCACTCTCCCGAAACTTTTTCCCAGGATCATACAACTGTCACGCCCATTTAAAACAACCCAATTCCTAGCTATGACAAACACAGACGATAGTCTATGACCTTTGCAGACTCCCACCATAGTTGCTAACCACTTCTCTCCCCCAAAGCCCCTGTATTTCCCAGGACCTTCCTTCTTCAACCCCTTGCCACACTCTTGAGAATTAGCACTACCCTCACATCACAACTCCTTCCCCTGGCATCCAGACTCTAGATCACATCCAAACTCCCTCGGTGAAAAAAAAGAAAAGAGGTGAACGAAACTCCCACAAAACCCCTCTAACACCCAATATCCAATCTTATCATAGGCCCGAAACCTATAGATTCTCCTAGAACCCTTCTCTAGAGGGAACTCAAAATCTAGATACCAGAGACTCCCATGGTTCCCAACCTTGGTCCAAATGCTAAACTTCTCACAGGCCCAATATCTTAAACCACCTATAATATCAATCTACAAATTCACCACCCATGACTCAATAAATTCTCCGAATCACCTACTCTAATTCCCAAATTCCTCTTCCCACCGGCCTCCAGGATGACTGAACAAAGTACTAACCGAACATTCTTTAAGCCTTCTTTTCTAGACAGATCCTGCCTCGTAGGAAAACTCCACTCGACCTTACTAACATAGATAGGCATTTTATCATAGTAGGACTTGAATCTACTGCATAAATAGAGCATGAGACAGTTGTGGATGACCTCACTTTGCATCCACTTCATGTCACCATCTTCCCCACGAACCTCCATGAATCCTTTGTAATTTTATTTAACCTCTAACATGTTTCTCTGAGGAATTAACTATGCCAACTAAGGATCCCTGCTCAGTGGTATTAAATGCCACTCTCCATTTTCTATATTTCTCATGCTCCAAATTTGATTGTGCCGAAAACCTCCCTTGCTCCCGGTCCTGTATACCTTGGCTCTTCTTCTCAGAATTGAGGTGATGCCAAGTTAATTGCATGTGTGATGCTGATCAACACGCGTCGGAGACCCATGTCCCACGCCCGTGGACTGGCTGCCACGAACACCAATGAGATGACTTAGGGATGGAGGCCAAATGGGACATGACCTATGAGGGCCCATGGGGAAGAGGGGGCACCATGAAAATGAGGATGACTATGAATGAATCAAGGGAGAGGAAAGAATAGACAGAGGGAAAAGGGGGGAGGAGGGGGAAATATAGGGGAAGAAGGGGATAGGGTCATCAAGGGTGATGGGGAAGGGAAATAAATGAGTAAATCCACCAACCATCAACTTCAACCTTAACCTCATGTTACACATTTTTTTGTCACCATGACATTTGACTATCCATATAGGTCTATCACCAACTATATCATGTTCCCTTAGAAGTCAAAAACCTTAATGTTCCTGAATCAAGTCTTGGAGTTGGAGAAAAGCTCTATAAACCCTTAAAATTCTACCTCCGCACTTTTTCTAGCCTTTTCCTGCAGATGCGTTGATGTTTGGTCTATAAAATATGGCAAACATTGTGCCGTTTGCTACTATTACCTGTGGACCCCCGTGAGAAGAAAAATAAAAGAAAAATTAAATTCTAGAAGCCTAGTTGGTCGAATATTCTCCCAATTGGAAGCTTCTAGAGTCGCAATTAGTTTGAGCTTTATCCCTCCACTCATGGAGCTTATCCCTTGGTTCATGGAGCTTAAATCCCTTCATGAGAGGAATCCACCCCCCTCTTCATGGAATTGAAACTACCTCCATTTCCCTATAAATTGAGCTCAAGTATCAGGTTCAAGGGTAGAGACTAAGATGCGGAGTAAATTGTAAAGGTAATTACTGAAGAGAATTCCCGAGAGTGCATACTTTCTACACTAGTGAGTTCTTGTTAGCATGAAAATGATCACACCCTTATGTCCATAACTCCATGCTGGTATTTAGAGAGGAAGGATTATCAAACTGAAGGAGAAACGATTGTTCAGGACCCCAGGATAAATCTGTACGACATCAAGGCATCAGGTTGTAAGATTATTCTTTTTATTCAAGATAATACATATGGATCTCTTTTTCTCATTGAGTTGTTCTTATGCTTATTTAAATAACATCAATACTTCGACTCCTTGATCATTAAGTTGGGTTAGATTTTCTTGATTATTATATGTTGCATATGCTTTGATCCTTTTGTCTTGTCTTTGATTGTAGGTTCTACTTATTAGAGAAATCACTTTGGAGCGTCGGGACAAAAGACTACATTGAACGTTTGGATTTCAAGGTAGGAGTATGTCCTCTGTATTTTATTATAATAATTCTGAAATGCAATTAATCTAGAGAAAAAGGTTTCGAAGTGGATGTTTGTTTCTAGCTACTCGTTGAGTACTAGGGAGATCGCTCTTGTCTGCAAGAGGGATTAATCTGCATAACAAAATGGCGACCATACTGGGGAACTAGAACTTATTTTTCTTTATTTATTTTTGGTTTGAATTTTGAAGTTTTCTGATTTTTAATTCTTTGAATCGAGTTGAGAAGATAACTTTTAAGAATCCCTAAAAGAGAGTTTATTATTTATTTTTCCAAGTTTTTCCTTTCCTCTGTAGTTTTCAGCAGAAAACAGTGCGACAACCTTTGCAGTTCTTAGTTGAAAATAGTGCCCATCTGCTCTGTTTTCCATTAGAAACTACGCACCCCCGAAAATTTTTGAAAAAAATAAATTTTTATTTTTTAGAGCCTAATAACCTGATTCTTCAAGTTTGCTTTGATCCATTTACAGTCTCATCAGTCTCTGTTAAGTTAATTGGGTGTTTTGAGTTTTTTTTTTGAGAAATTCTTAATTTGATTTCCTTTGGTCATTACTTCGAGGTTTGTCTTAGTTCTTAACAATTTTTTCATCTTTTTTCTTTTGTGTCTGACTGTTAATCGCCTTTGAGTGTTTTTAATTTTGACCTTTGGAATTATCACCCATTTACTTTACTTACACTTGATTGGTTCCTTAGATTACATTAGTGAAGGAAAATAGTGTTTTTGTTCTTTCGCTGATTTGGAATCATCTTGTGTACAAGAATTCTCTTGCATAGATTACATTTCCATAGTTATAATTCTCATTTTCAGAATATGAATGAAAAATGTGCATAGATTACATTTTCATAGTTTTCAAGTGAACTATGCATAGATTACATTTGCATAGTTTACATTCTGGAAAAGCATTAGTTTTTCTTGATAAAATTAGTGCATTAGAGAATTTTTTATATTTTCGCTTATTTATCAATCGTTGCATTGTTGGAAGTGAATGGAACCTCTCTCCTTACTTTATTTAGGATTCATCAAAGTGAAATATTACATTATCATATTCTATTGCATTCAGTTTTGGGTCGGGTCATAACACCATTGGTTTCATATCCATTTACCCTATATTAATTTGAATAACTGATATATTATTCACTGAGATTCTCCTGATCACACACTATTTTAGCTTCATGCACAATACAAAATCTCTTCTACCATTGATCATTACATGTGGAAATAAAATCAATTGCATGCGCACATTAAAACCATAAACAATCACACATATGAACACAGTATTTCATGGGAAAGCTTAAAGCTGAAAATCCCAACTATCTGTATATTATATGTCATAGAGATCATGTAACAATCATTGTACAAAACTCCTCACAAACTCTCAGCACAACCTCCAATTGCTACACACTAATCAAGCTAGATCTAGCAAAACACATGCTCCAATCTCTGCCACCTAATAGCCAGCCTCTATTGCGTGATCAATGTTGTAGGATGGCTCATTAAATAACTTGAACCACCTAGCTTATACTGCGCAATCCTCATGGGCTCCTCCAATCACTGGTTGTTGCAAATATGCAACTGTATAGTCACAACTGATAGTTAACCTTCTCTTTCACCTATCTCTGCACTGGTCTCCACTGAAACTGTCCATGCACTAAAGTTAACTGATGTATTCTTTAGTTGATTAATGAGTTTATAATTAGTGAATTAATTAATAATTAATTCACACCACTCTCACTAATTTTATTAATTATTTAGACTAAATACAACTATTTCAGCTATGTTTAGATTAGTTAAACTGAACACAACTCCGTGAACTCCTCAATCAACTCCACCAAACTCTGTCACATGAGTTCTAACTGAAGTATCCATGAAATAGCTCCACTTAACCCTTATGAATAGCGTAATTCCTTCTGTCAGCTCCTGTGCCACATCTGTGCACTTAACTGAAGTGCTCCAAGAGAATAAGATAATGTTTATAGTCCAAATATTATTAAGAGCTAATAATATTCGACATATCTATTTTTAGACTGGCAATCTAAAAATAGATTCCGCCCAATATGTCTAAAATAGAAGTCCATCTATTTTTTCCGACTTGACCAACCATCCAAAAATAGCATCCTGCAACTCATAGAACATGATCCATATGTCTAAAAATAGACATAGTCTAAAAATAGACTTTGCGCCAAAAATAGCCTGCGGGCCCACTTAGTGAAGGAGACTTCTTTCCACTAAGCTCATCATCTTGTTGCAATCTCAACACTCCCTCTCAACAAGATAAGGATTATCTGCCACCCCTATCCTACCTTTGTGGTATTCGAATTTTCTCCTGGTGAGCGCCTTCGTGAAGATATCAGCATCCTGATCCTCCGTGGGAATGTATGAAAGTAACATGATCCTCTGCTGCACACAATCTCTGATATGATGATACTGGATGTCAATGTGTTTAGATCTATCATGAAATACTGGATTAACCGAGAGTTTAATGCAACTCTGATTATCACAATAAATCACAGTAGGCTCTAAGTGTGAACCGAACAACTCGACTAGGATTTTCCTCATCCATATAGCCTCGCATGCAGCCAAAATTGCTGCCATATACTTGGCCTCTGCTGAACTGAGTGCCATGGATATTTGCTTCCTGTTGTACCAAGAAACTGCTGTCGAACCGATACCGAAAATCCCTCCAGATGTGCTCTTTATGTCCGTTGGGCTCCCTGCCCAATCTGCATCCGTGAAGCCACACAACTTCACCTCATCCGACTATTTGTACCATAATCCATATCCCCATGTGCCTCTGAGATATCTCAATACATGCTTGCCTGCCTTCCAGAAGAGCTTGGTTGGCTTAACCATAGCTTGTGAAAGATGGTTAACAGTATAACATATGTCGGGTTGTGTATTGACTAGATACATAAGCGACCCCACCAACTGTCGATAAACAGTGGCATCCACTACCTCCACCGAAGTAGCATCCTCCTTCCTACATCCACCAGGAAGAGGAGTGTCAACAGGCTTGCAACCATGCATGTTGAACTTCTCCAGTATCTCCCAGGCATACTTTCCTTGAGAAACAAACAGTCCATCACTGCGCTGCCAAATTTCCAATCCCAAGAAATAATGAAGGAGGCCCAAGTCCTTCATCTCAAACTCCTTTGCAAGATCATCCTTGCATGAGTGTATCAACAGTTCATCACCTGTCAAAATCAAATCATCTACATAAAGTACAATGATCAACAACTTACCCTCCACCACAATTGAGCATATTAGGTTCGGATCACTTGTTACTCACTCTTCAGAGAAATCTGAAATCCAGAATTTAAATAAACGTCTGTCACAGTATTATTTAAGCACGGTGCTTGTTCCTTGTCTGGGTGGTGCTCTCTTGAGCCTGCACACATGTGACTCGCTGCTGAAGATCTAAAAACCTTCGGGCTGCTCTATGTACACCTCCTCCTCAATCACCCCATTGAGGAACGCAGTCTTTACATCCATCTGATGAATGTGCCATCCCATCTATGCTGAGAGAGCAAGAATCGTCTGTATGGAAGAATACCTTGCGACAGGTGAAAAGGTCTCCTCATAATCGATCCCCTCAATCTGTGAGAAGCCTCTGTGGAATCTTGCCTCGTGCTTCTCCACACTCACAAATACATTTGCCTTGCTTCACTTTGTAGATCCATCTTGAACCTACCACTGATTTCCCTTCCGGCCTTGGGACAATATCCCATGCACTGTTTCTAACAATCAAATCATACTCTTCCACCATGGCATCTACCCATGCGAGATCCTCCACAGCTTCCTCAAAAGAGAATGGCTCCATCACGATACACTTGCTCATCAGAGCCATGTATCTAGTAAATCGGTCAGGTTACTGTCTCTGTCTGTTATGATGAGGTGCTCTACAACCCTCTCTGCATCACCAGAACGGTGGCTCGGCCTTCCTGGTGTGCTCCCGCCACAGA
This sequence comes from Pinus albicaulis, assembly GCA_034641835.2. Classification (NCBI taxonomy): domain Eukaryota; kingdom Viridiplantae; phylum Streptophyta; class Pinopsida; order Pinales; family Pinaceae; genus Pinus; species Pinus albicaulis. The sequence continues at coordinate 1,710,723,424 of CM076580.1, read as the reverse complement.
AAGTTGGCCACGCAGGTGGTCTCCACTGCATGAACACTCCTCTTGTGGCTCTTCCCTGCTCTTGGGGCTCCATCCCTCCTCATCCTTGGGATCTGTGTCCTCATACGCATGCAGTGTGGCTCCCTCTCAAGCGAACACTTCATGGCTTTCTCCTCCTGAAATTTGATATCCCGTCGCACAACAGTCTTGCGACTGTCTGGAAAATACACACGATGGTTGTGGGGTGTATCAGTGTACCCCACAAATATCCCAACCTCCGCAGTCGGCTCCAGCTTCTTCCTGGCATCCTTCGTCACATGAATGTAAACAGGTGAACCAAAAATCCTCAAATGGGAAATATCAGGCCTCTTACCAGAAAACGCCTCCTCGGGTGTGCTCATGCCAAGTATCCTGTGAGGACAACAGTTCTGCACATATACTGCAGTATTGCATGCCTCGGCCCACAAGTGTATGGGAAGGCCCTGATCATGCAACACTAGCCTATGCGGCACCCACGACGTTGTTCTTCCGCTTAGCAACGATACAAAGTGAGTTGCATGAAGAGTCTAATGAGCTCTCTTCGAATTCCTTAAATGTTGCCAAAAGTCCTTGGTCCACGAAGATGAATTCACCACCATTGTCACTCCTAAGAGCCTTCACCTGCTTCCCCGATTCTTTCTCAACCAGTGCCTTGAACTCACAGAACTTTGAGTATGTCTCGCTCTTCTTCTACATGAAGAAGATCTAGCACTTCCGAGAAAAATCATCAACAAATATCACATAGTACTTGTGCTTTGTTGTTGAAGCTACTGAGAAAGGTCCACACACGTCTTTGTGAATTCTCTCAAGGATCGTCGTGGCGCGACTATCCTTCTCGTGAAAGGTGGCTTTCACAAATTTTTCCAAGGTATATCCCTTGCACTGATCTGACTGCGCAAGAGTACCCTTAGGAAGCCTAGTAGAAATCTGCTGCAGTATCTTCAAGGCTCCATGGTGAAGGTGGCCCAATCTCTGGTGCCACGGCTTGCCATCATCGCGGCTCACCACTCCTTCTGCCTTGCCTGCCATTGTTGCGCAACCATCTACCTGCAATTGATAAAGGTTCTTAACTTAAACCCCTATCCTCCGGGTCTCACCAGTTGCCTTATTGCGTAGGAAATCCTTTCCTTCGTTAAAGACAACATCATATCCCTTGTCTTCTAACATCGCGACATAGATCAGATTCTTCTTCAATCCTGGAACATGCATCACTTCCTTCAATATGAAGGGTTTACCAGACTCCCTCTCAAAGGAAATAGTACCGATACCAATCGCACTGTATCTACCATCATCGCCCATATCGATGTGAACTCCAAGATCTTTCTCATCCAGATCAGTAAACAAATCTCGATCTCCTGTCATGTGAAAAGATGCACCACTGTCAAGAAACCACACTGAAACCATCACACTTGAGACCAAGCATGCGATCAAAAAAAAATCTAGCTCAAAGGCTAAGGCCTCTGCAGCTTCAGATCCAACAGCTTGCTTATTTCTCTTCTTTTGTGGACAACTAGTGGCATAATGTCCGTGTTGGTGACAGTGAAAGCACTTCACCTTGGACATGTCCTGCTTCTTGCCTTTCGCACTAGATTGAGAAGCTTTCTTGCTCTTCCCCTTCTTTTCTTTGGCGGCCAAAGCACAATTTTATTCATCAGAGTTCTTTGATGAAGATCCGTCCCTGGTACTTCGCCTTATCTCTTTTTGCACAAGATCCGACCAAAGTCGCTCCCAACACATGGACTATAAAACCATTGTGGAAGTCCCCGATAGGAATGCCAACTCTTCGGAAGCCCAAGGAGAGCCAAGCTCACCAAGTCCTCATCATCTACAGTCACCCCCACACTTTCCAGCTCATCCCTGCATTGGGTGAACTTCGTGAGGTACTTGGGCATACTGTCGCCTTTCTCCATCTTTATGTTTCTGAGTTTATCCTTGAGCGCCAACTTCCTCTGGTCGCTCTTGCTTTGGAATAAATCTGTCAAGGCTTTCCACATCAAGAATGGAGAAGCCTTACCATGAAGGCTGGACACTATGTGATTCTTCACACCTTCCAACAGAATCCTTCGACACTTTGTTATCTTATTTTGCCATGCATCAAGTGCAACAGCATCGCTAGAAGCAAGTTTTGGAATTTCTACATATATGAACTCCTTCAACCCATTGTCATCCAACACTGCCTCCATCCTGTCCTTCCATACCAATGCTAATTAAGAGGCACTACTGTTGGCATACTCAATAGCAATCATTTGAAGATCATGTCAACTTGAAACAAGATAAGAAAAACACTCACAGAATACGAGATTTACTGACTACAAAGCTCAAGCTGACAGTACTTTGCAATTGCTCCAATGATCAATATCGCTGCGGCCTGTGTAGGTAACGTGTATTATTCCTTTAAGAGATTCTCTGACCACACACTACCCAGCTTCCATGCAGCATACAAAATCTCTCTTCTACATTTAGTCAGCTACACATGTGGAAATAAAATCAATTATCGCTGCTGTTAAAATATAATAAATACTTTTCTGAACAAAATATTTCATGGGAAAGCTTAAAGCTGAAAACCCCAACTATATGTATATTATATATCATAGAGATCATGTAACAATCATTGTACAAATCTCCTCACAAGCTCTCAGCACAACCTCTAATTACTACACACTAATCAAGCTAGATCTAGCAAAACACATGCTCCAATCTCTGCCACCTGATAGCCAGCCTCTATTGCATGATCAATGTTGTAGGATGGCTCATTAAATAACTTGAACCACCTGGCTTGTACTGCGCAATCCTCACGGGCTCCTCCAATCACTGGTTGTTGCAAATATGCAACTGTATAGTCACAACCGATATTTAACCTGCTCTTTCACCTATCTCTGCACTGGTCTCCACTGAAACTGTCAATGCACTGAATTTAACTGATGTATTCTTTAGTTAATTAATGAGTTTATAATTAGTGAATTAATTAATAATTAATTCACACCACTCTCGCTAATTGTATTAATCAGTTAGACTAAATACAACTAGTTCAACTATGTTTAGATTAGTTAAACTGAACACAACTCCATTAACTCCTCAATCAACTTCACCAAACTCTGTCACATGAGTTCTAACTGAAGTATCCATGCAATAAATCCACTTAACCCTCAGGAATAGTGTAATTCCTTCTGTCATCTCCTGTGCCACATCTGTGCACTTAACTGAAGTGCGCAAAGAGAATAAGATAATGTTTATAGTCCAAATATTATTAAGAGCTAACAATATTCGACATATCTATTTTGAGACTGGCAATATAAAAATAGATTCCACCCAATATGTCTAAAAATAGAAGTCCATCTATTTTTCCAACTTGACCAACCCTCCACAAATAGCACCTTGCAACGCATAGAATCATGATCGACATGTCTAAAAATAGACTTTGCGCCAAAAATAGCCTGTGGGTCCACTTAGTGAAGGTGACTTCTTTCCACTAAGCTCATCATCTTGTTGCAATCTCAACATACCCTTTGACTAATAACAACCCAAATAAGACAATGCTTAATAAAATTCATCTAGAAATTTTTACATTTTCTAGGGCTCTTTCCACCAATCTAGCTTAGGCTAGTGCTTTGGAATAGGTTGTAGTTAACTTTCCAAAGCAACTAAACAAACAATAGTATCTTGCGGTGAAGGAAAAATTCCAATTGTTGCATTTGTGCTCTAGGAAGCTCTTCTTAAAAGAGTCAAGCACGAGATCATGTTGGACCCAGTGAGGTAATCGTACCTATCTCATTGGAAAATATAGAAGATGTGCATGTAATACAAATGGTAAACCTCGAATTAACCATTTTCGAGGATCCGGGGTCACTTGTTGGAAAACCTTGGATTTACCATATCAAGGAGCCTTCAAGGGGATTGAGCTTGATACTCTGCCCTTACGTGTATATCGGATCATAGACTATTCCCCCAGGTGAAATTTTCTTAGTTGGTGACCTTAGTGACCATAATGTTTAGGATTTTTCCGAAGGTGATGATAGAGGGAAGGTCCCACTGTACCTGGAGAAGACATTGAATAGACTCACTTGGACTTTCTGGAGGGTACTCTTTATTCTGAGATGGAATATTGAAGTTACTTGCACTAGACTGTTTCATTAAGTAGGTTGTCAGGGTAACTATTACGACTGCTAATTTTTCACATTGATCTCTGCAATGTTGGATTTCATCACCAACTAGTGATTTCACTATGAAAACAAATTGTTTGCGTGTGGTTTGACCCCTAGATTTGATAGCGCGTGTTTATTTGTTTATTTTTACTTTTTAGAGACCTTAGGTTTGGATTGTGAATTTGAATTGTTGATATTTTAAATTGTTAATAAATTCACTGAAGTTGAATCTAATGGAAATAGTTCCGAAATTTACCAACCAAGGAACCCCTCTTAACAAAAATCCTAGTACTTTTCCTTGCTTTGGAAATTTTGGTCCTCCTTATATGTCTACATTGTCATTACCTGGATTTACCATAGGTTTACTGGTATGGCTATTTTCAACTTTGTTGGGCTTGAATACTCAAATTGTTCCACCTCAACCGGATGCTTCACCTCAACAAAGTTCACCGTCTCAAAATCACCAACCTCATGTTGACCTTTTACCTTATTCGCCCAACATGTATTCCTCCCTTTCTTCTTCTTTTCTTTGTAAAAACCTTGATGCTAGTAACCAGGTGGCTAAGAAGAAGAAGAATAAGAAAGATAAGAAAGAATTCAACCAACCAACCATGGTTGTAAGTGTTAGTAGTGTTGAGGAAACCTCCAACATGCATCGTAAACCAAAATTCCCTTGCAAGCTTTGTAAGGGTGACCACTTCCTTATCAATTGTATTGGTATTCCTAAGGCCTTGGAAGTATGTTCAGAAAAATCTCATCAACTTACTGTTGATCCATCAACCAGTGATTATCAGGTTCCTGGGAAAAAGAGTAAAGTTAGGTTTCCTTGTAGGTTAAGCAAAGGGAGTCATCAAACTCACATTTTCCCTCACATGGATGAAGCCTCAAAATTGTTGGAAAACCTTACTGTTCCATAGAAAAAACTTCCAAATAGTTACCGTAAACTTTCTCCTAACCTATTGTCAACTGACAAAGTGATTGATCTAATTCCAGGTACAGTCAATCCCACTCTTCCATTGTAGAGTGAAACTCATATTACTCAGATTGATGATCCATAAGTTGATTAAGTGTTCGACTTGATTTCACATTTGGTCGATCCCACTCTTCCTGTCGAGAGTGAAACTCATACCGCTCATGTTCTTCTTGTTACAACAAATTCTTCTACGCCAGGGGGAATTTCACCTGTTTCTACAGAACCCCCTCCAAGTATCGAGGTCTTTTCCTTTGATTGGATTAGATTGACAGAACCTCGTCTTCCTTCCTCCATCCCTTTACAAATCATTTTGAAGGCTTGTGGCAAGAATGTGCGTCGTACAAATGTAGATGACGATGCTTCTGTTAGTATTTTATCCTCAACTGCTTGGCAAGCTTTGGGTTCCCCTCAGCTTGTGCCTGTTACATAGAATCTGAAAGATTTTAACAAAACCATTAGTGAACCTTTAAGGATCCTTCCTAAGTTTCCTATTATCTTGGAAGTTAAAACTATCTGTATTGATCTTATGGTAGTCTGACGCCCCTTGGATTTCATTTTTATCCTTGGGCGAGACTATGTCTATGCAATGAAAGATGTCATATCGACACTTTTTCGTGTGATGTCTTTCTCTCACAATGGAAACATTGTGACTGTTGACCAGCTTTCGTTCGTTAGTCTTGATTCGAATACAAATAATTTGACACCCCTAAATTTTCCTTATACGGAAGTGGTATCTACCCCGCCATGGGTTAATTATGTGGCAACTAGTCCCATATTTTCAGTTACCGATGCAAGCGAGCCTCTCACTGTTTGCTCGACTTCCTTTGACTCAGATCCGGTAGTTGACATGGCAAACCCTATGGGATTATTTGAACGTGATTTTGTTATCCCTATTTATTTCCTTGAAATGTGTTCCTTCCAGAGAAAAACCTCTCGTGAAGGCCAAAAGTGGTCTACAAAGTGTCCATTTCGGGTACAAAATCTCAAAACTGCTATACCACAAAGCCCAGTGCAACACAGAAAAGTGGTGAAAAAGACAAAAGCCCGAGACAAAAACCTATTGAAACTCACTCACAGTAATATTTTCTACTGTCTGAAGAAATGTTGAAATGGTTATTTAAGGTGTACATTCCCAACTGCTGCTGCCGTAGACAGTAACATTCATTCAATTTTAAGTTGGGACAAAACTGTTAAGTAAAATACTCATTAGAATAATTCGTGCATGTCTGATATATGGCCATTGTTATGTAGGTTGCAAATGCTTTTGAAATCTTGGTACATCAGCAAAGTCAATTGGTTATATTATTTTCCAAATATTTTAAAATATTTACAATCTAATTAAAATACATGGCCATGGTTATGTAGAATGCAGATATTTTTGAAATCTTGGTACATCAGTAAAGTCAATTGGTTATATTATTTTTCTAAATATTTTAAATCTATAATCTAATTAAAAATAATTTCTAATATATATATTTAAAATGGAATTTAATGGGCTTAAGGCCGAAAGGGGCTTAAGGCCTTATAGAAAAATGAAGGTTTTTTAGGATTTTTGAAGGTTTTTCAGAGGGTTTTGGAGTTCCGAGAAGGGTAAAGAAGGGGTTTTAAACCTTATAAAGGGATTTTACAAGGCTTTGAAGGGGAATTCAAGGGATTGCGAGGTGAATGAAAGGGTTTATGGATGAAATAGAGAAGGAAAACGGAGAAGGGTAAATGAGGGAAAATGGAGCTTCATGAGCAGTTTTTCTCTTAGTAAACAACAAGTTTTTGAGGGCTTTGAAGTGAAATTGCAGTGAAGAGTAATTCCAAGGACATCATAAGACTTCAAGAACTCACAATTTTGGAAATGAATTGTTTCTTGAAGGCTAAAAAAGATTTAGCCACCATTTGGTATAACAAATTTTTATAGGTGGCTAACAAATATGTTAACTTCAAATGCTACAGCTTCTATGCTCAACTACTGAGATATTTTCCACAAGCTTCTATGCTCAGCTACTCATGTTTTGTTTTTGGTTATTTGTTTCCAGAATCTAATGTCTATCTTTGTCTGATCTTTGTGTCATTTGAAGTCATTATGCATCCCCAAAGCTAGATTGGGTAAGTTCAAATGATTGGGTAAGTTTGAATTCCAGTTTGATCTTTGTATCATTTGAAGTCATTATGCACCTCGAAGCTGAATTGGGTAAGTTAAAATGATTGTGTAAGTTTGAATTCCAGTATGATCTTATTCATATTATTATTTTTCATCTGTAGCTAATTTGGGCAAGTTCATGAGATAACAAGAGTTCCACTGTGCACTGCCTTTATATTTTTTAGATATAGAACATTCTGATCATAGTTACTAAATTCATCAACCTATTAAGAGACATTGATCTTTACTAGTTCAACTAATCTAGGTGACTATTAGCCATGGGACTCTAAATTTTTTGAATCCATCAAATGTTACAAACTGGGGTTTGGGTAGTTTTATGGGATGTCTGATTGATGGATATATAGTTCTGCATCTATGTGAAGCTATAGTTATACAACTGTCTGATATATGGATATATAGTTTGTGTGTCTATCTGAAGCTATTCCCATTTTATTCCCCTCGAACACTTTATTTCCTGGGGCCCCCTTCACTAAATACCCCAAAGGAACAGAAATAGAAAAGAAGGTCCTCCCCTCGAATGAATAGAAATGGTAAGGCTTAGTTGCAGATCGACTTAGTTACATTTTTTGAATCCATCAAATGTTACAAACTGTGGCCAAAACTCAGGGATTGAGGTGTTGAATTTATGAAATCTATAATATGTTCACTCAAATAATAACAAGGATTGAGGTGCATTATTTGAGTTCCTTTTGTCATAAACTCAGCCTATGGTTCTACTATCTTGTTTCCTTTTGTCATTAACCTCTTGTAGAGATTGTTTTTAATTCTGTTTTGGGGAAATTGTTTTGAGTTAAATGGGAGTTTGTTTGCAATTCTGTTTTGGGGAAATTGTTTTGAGTTCAATCTCCCATTTGGATGAATCTGTGTTCAACTATACTATTAACCTCTTGTAGAGATTGTTTGCAATTCTGTTTTAAGGAAATTGTTTTGAGTTCAATCTCCCATTCGGATGAATCTGTGTTCAACTATACTATTAACCTCTTTTAGAGATTGTTTGCAATTCTGTTTTGGGCAAATTGTTGAGTTCAATCTCCCATTGGAAGACTGATTTTCCTATAAAATTTTTTTTTTAGGAAGACTGATTTTGATGGCATAAAAACAGCTTTGAATCATTTATGACCTATTTATAGCCTTCATACTATCACATTGTTACACAGCAATTTTTCACCGTCCCTGAAATTCCCTGTCCCGCACATTGGAGGGCTTATTCCGTGACCTGTGAGCAATGACATAACCTGAAAACACTTTCATGGAATTCCCCTAGACATGGACTTTCATTCCCCTGAAGACATCTCCTTGTGAATAACCCTAAAAATAGCCTTTTCATCCTTGGCATGACTAGCCAATGTTATACTCGCGCCAATGGGGGGAATATTCCAAAGAGGACACGCCAATTGGCGCTCTGTCTCAGAGTCGCACTCACGCCAGGCTGAATAAAGGGTGTTTAAAAAAAATAAATGGAAAAAGATTGACTCCAACCAACTCCTGAACTAGTCTCTAAATTGAGTTGGGACGTTTGGCTCCGGATTTCCATGTAGAGGAAGTAATTTTCCACCTCTCATGGAAGCTTCCTTGAGGATAGGGCCAATCCCATGATTGTAGGGATCCCAACTCCCCTTCCACCATCTATATAAGCTTGCCATTTTCCTTTGCAAGCTAGTCTCCAAGAATCTCCAAGAGCCTTCATAGCCTAAAGAATGTTGCAAGAGCTTTGATAGTCCTCATAGTGCCAAATCCATAGCAAGGAGATTGACGATCGAAGAGAGAGGCTTGTCCCCATTCCCGACAAGCTTTACTGAGACGTATTCCGCTGACGACCCGCCGAAGGAAGGTTCAGCGTCAGAGCCTGGTTGTATTTTCCTTTGATGAATTAATGATAAGCGACTATTGGTTATGGTTCCACTCGTATTGTTCATTATGATCATGAGTTGTGTCTTCTCTCACTGATACATAATTGCATATATCGGGTTTTACGCTTGTGTTTGTCATGTTTCTTGTGTGTGCAGGTGTTCGATCGCAATGAGCGAGAGGATTGTGATCCGCTGGAGCAAGGGAATGGGAACGTCATCTTCTCTACGAACAACATCGTTGGACTTGAGGTAGGCCTTCTTCGCAAGTTGGTTTATTGTAATTAGGAACCTGCGCCTTAGCGTGTTACGATTGTTGCTAGACCCGAACTGGGCTAGTAGGGATCGCCTCTGTCCGCAGAGAAGATTTACCTCCACAAAAAACTCGCGACTCCACTAGGGAGTTAGCTTTTTGTTTGCTTTATAAACTACAGACGAACCCTGAAGTTAGCCAGATAGCCTTTGAAACGCTCTTGCTTTGCATTAGTGAAAGTAGATGAATGCTGCTTCAGTCAATCTCCGGTTTAGTTTATGAACTGAACACTTGGAGTATTGTCTTGTCTTTCGGTCGATTCTTGACTTTACTTGCTTGATCAACTCTTTTGGCTGGTCCTTTTCGTGTCTTTGGCTTTTGGTTTAAGCTCCAACATCACTGGTCTGCTTCTTGGATTGCTTATTTTTTATTTTTCCGTAGTAAACTCGGCTAGCATGCTTTTCAGTGTGATAGTCACGCCCAATGGCGCATGTTGTCAGTGTATTACTTGCGCCAATTCTATTTTGGCTCTAGTTTCAGCCTTACAGTCGCGCCAATACTGTAGGGTGCTAGGGTTTACTGTGTTTTGAGCCTTCTGGGACTAATCTAGGTGTTTGGTCTTGTTTTTTCAACTGCTTGAGTGTTCTGGAGCCTTGTTTGACTGACTGTGACCTTCTTCCTTTGGTTGTTTGCCCTTTTCTGTCGATTTTACATTCTAGCCCTTGGGCATCTAGGTGTTATTGTGCGTCAAGCCTCCCTTGGGATTTTTTGGTGTTTATCTATTCAGTCAACCTTGTGATTTCTTCTCTGCATTCATTTGGTGGTTGTTCATAATTTTATTGTGTTATTCGAGTGATTGGCTTCTTCTTCATTTGAATTCCGCTTTGTCTCGTTTTGGGCCTGGATCATATGGTTCATTTGAGTCTTTGGGTGTCTTTTGATTTGAGGGACTTTTTGTCGATTTGAGATCTTATTGTGTGCTTGCATTGAGTGAAATTTGATTGTTTTCCTCTTTTTCTTTTGCTTCTCAAATTGCTTGTCTCATTAGTTTTCATTTTGTTGGTGCATTTTTCCATTAAACATTGAAAATACAAAAAAAATCTCTTTTGCGTTGGATTAGTTAGTGTGAATTAAATCTTTTTCAGTGTTATTAGTGATTAGTAACTTTGAAAGAAAATTTTTTAGTTTCCATTAGCTGCATTAGAGATGTCATTGGTCGTTGTCTGATAATTTTGTTTTTGTGTGAAAAGCTCTTAACTCTCTCGTAATTAGCTTTCATCGAATGAAATGATATACTGTGGCATGTAATGTGCATTTAGGCGATTTTGAGACATAACACTCGCTAGGGCCTGAAAATTGAAACATAATTGAAGATAAACATTAAAATTCATTCAATTTACACTAAGGCAGCATTGAAACATTAACGGAATATTTAGAGGTCTAGGCTAGAGACGTGTTCCGACGTCTTTAAACCTAGTAGCTGTCGTTTGCCTCTTGGCTTTAGACAGCACTAGTACGGACTTGTGCTCCCCGTACCATCGCGCATATAAAGGGAGACCCCACTAGGTTTCTATCCTTTATCCATAGGAAGCCAAGTCTGTTGCCCTATACTCGTGATACACCGGACACAGCATCCGGGGAGATTTCCTGCACGTACGTTAAGTCCTTGGTTGATTTCTCTTTCATTTTGAAACCAAGGTGTATATTGCAGTTCACGGTTATTTGGTACACCCTTTGCCTAGTATTCCTGAGCAGTCATTTTGATCTTATCTGACTCTTTAAATTTGAAAATATCACCAAGCGCTTGTCCTTTCATGCTTGCTTCAAAACTGAAAGAGATAGAGTCATATTTCATCCGTTTCTCGACTCTTAAAATATGAAATGGTGAAGTTTCTAAGTTTCAATGTCGTAAAATAAATCACCCGCGATCACACGCCCTGTTATATTTTTCTTGTTGGCCGTTTGATTGTGTTCCTTGAGTCTTTTTCAGCCCGTGTGTTGTGTTTGATCTCTTCCTTTTTTCGTTACTGTCACAGTGGTGGAACCTTCAGTTTCGTCTACTGGTAGTCCATATACCGATGATTCATCAGAGGTCTTGCAATCCTCTATTGAACCACAACAGCCCATCGTTTTTGAGTTTCTCGATGGGGGACCGGTTCTGTCTGAGCTTCCCTTTGGAGGACCAGTTGAGTTCAATTGGCCCTTTTACAACCCTTGGTCTGGATTTGGAGTAGGGGAACATTTCCCTCCTCTTACATCGGGTTCGCCTTTTTTAGCTGCTGTTATTCCTCCTAGTCCTCGCCGTTTGTTACGATATCTAGCGAGAGGTTCAAATATGAGTGAATCCAACCATTCTCCTAGCGAGGAAATCCCCATGTATGGTGAATATTACCAGCTATTCCCAGAAGTAACCAGGAATTTATTCCCAGAAGACAACCCCGAATCATCTGTTCTGTCTTCACCCGGTCCCTCACTACCAGCAGGGTATAGATCCTTAGGTCAGATTATCGCCACCGCTGCCTTTATGGGGTATCAACTCCTTCTACGAGGCCGGTTATTCCTTCACTGGGGATGTCTCCTAGTACACCTATTACGTCATCCCCTCAAGTCACTTCTGTACCCGTCAGGCACACTGTCTGTGTGGCCACATCTACACCTGCTGTTACCACTTAGTCCGTAAGGACCACATCACTTCCCGAGGATGTCTATATTGCATCTGCTATGCCGGAGAACATCTCTCCTAAAGAGTATCGATTTTCCCTACAACAATCGAAACCTGAGGTCGAACAATCCTCTCAAGATCCCAACTGCTCGTATTTTTCGCATTATGCACAGGATGGTACACCCGTGTACATTTTTCCATATCAGTACGATGAGTATGGGAATCCTTTATGTTTACCCACTCCTAAGGCTCAACGTCATGCTTAGGGTTTACTGTATAACCAGGCTGGGCAGTCTTATAACCCGCAAGGATAACCTTTTCAAGGCCAACCTTCGGGCCAGGCTGGTTATCCTTATGACCCGCAAGGTTACCTTGCGAGCTAGCAGGGGCCATTATACGGTCCATAAGGACAGTATTACAACCCTTCAGGTTAAATCGTGCAGCCTCTCCCTGGAGTCCAACCTGGGAAACCGCAAGGACTCACAGGTCAACCGGGGTACCAACCGGGGCCGGTATATGGTCCTGGGGGGCAAGTCCAGCGTTCACAACCCATGCAACCTCAGTATCCTATTGGTCTGAATGTTGCACATCACCCGGGATCATCTTATGGTCCTGCTGCAGGTCAAACTGGTTACCAGCCACCACCTGGCTCCATTCCACCACCAGGCCAACCAGCCCATCCGGCACAACCTGGTGCTCCACAACAACCAGGTCAACCTGTGCAACCGGCACAACCTATTCACCCGGGGAAACCTTTTCAACCAGGTCAACCCGTTCAACCTGGCCAGCCTGTCCAACCAGTCCAGCCTACACATCCTGTCAACCCTGCTCAACAACCGATTTACTCAATGCCACAACCGAATCAACCGGTGCATCCTAATTATCGCCCTCAGCAGAGTCCCACCTATCAGCAGCCCGCTCAACCTCAAGGCAGTTATTACCCTCATGGTCAATCTCAACCGACTTATAATCCGCCCCAAGGTTCCCATTATTACACTCAACAACCTGGCTACACCTATACTCAGTAGCCAAATCCACAGACTACTCAAACGGGGCCAACATATAATCAGGGTCCATACTCTAGTTATTAACCCCCGTACACTGGTTACCAGCAACTGAATCAGGCTGGTTATACACCCTGTACCCCCTATGGTCATAATCCTTCGGGACAGAACCCACGGGGGCAAGGATACACTCAACCATCATGGAGCATAGGTACCGGTCCTTATCAAGGGCCTGGCATGCCGCTTAATCCGCAATTTCTGTTCTTGGCTACTTTGGAGTTACCGGACAATTCTAAATTAACCAATGATCCGATTCTTCATAATCCTTATTGGCCTTCGGTTCCGACCAAGGTACCCGGCGACTGCCCTAAGTTTGAAGGTAAAGCTGGTGAAGACCCCCAAGCTCACGTAATGACTTACCATTTGTGGTGTTCGTCTAATTCTTGGGTTGATGATTCAATTCTTCTACGTCTATTCTAGTGCACTCTTACCGATGCTGCCGCTAAGTGGTATATTGAACTACCCCATGGCATCTTTCAAGATTTCAATACTTTAGCAATGGCTTTTCTCACCCACTTTCAGTTACCGGTTCGCTATGAAGCCGGGACACATCTCCTGACTTCCTTGAAGCAGGATAAAGCCACCCACATATCCGATCATATTCATGAGTGGCGACGTCGTCGTAGGCTGATCAAGTTTGACATACCTGATCAACTACTAACTCATTGGTTCACCACGTCTTTCGTTAACAAAATCTCTCAAGATATTGCTATGGGGGCATGTGTGACTGAGGAACAGGCCATTGCGTGTGCCTAGTATCTTGATCTAGTATACTCTCAGTCCGGCACACTGTATGATATTTTGACTGATGCTCCACGCCCAGGAACCTCTAAAGCTCCACCTACCCCAGCGGTGGATGGTGTTATTGGTTCCGTGTCTCAAAATTCTTGGAAATCTTCGAATGGGAAGTAGAAGTCCAATTCTTCCAATAATTCTACTCTTCCCGCCCCTCCAGATTCTGGAAAAACTGCGGAGGTCAATGCCGTTCAGGCTAATCCTACTGAAAAAACCTCCAAAGGAAAGAAGAAGGGCAAAGGAAAATCCAAACCCGACGCCCCAAAGTCAAAGTCTTCTAAACCTCATATTGATGACGGTGCTCAACGTAAACCGAAGTACCCCTGCCTTATCTGTGAAGGAGATCATTATACTAAAGATTTTCCTCGACGATATGAAATAAGTCAACTCCTGAAAGGCTCCAAAGGGACTCCGACAGTTCTTAAAGAACCGTTCCCATCTCAGCAGACCCAGATGGTTGAGCAGCCCTGACCATCTGCACCATTTGGGTCCCAGGTCCTTATGATGAATGGTGCTGCACCTATCTCAATCGCTACGCGGTCGAAGGACTATGATGGATCGTGTTAGGAATCTAGAAAGGAAGTTGTGGATGGTCCACCTCCTCCTCCTATCTCCGGTTCTTTGGAAATTGAGAAGCCTACTGTTGAACCTGTTGTGAGGCCACCTTCTAAAGGTGTTCTGCGAAGATCTTCCTACAATCCAAATGCCCGTGCCGCGCAGCACTATAGTATTGTTGAGGATTTGGTGCAGGCACCTTCTACTATGTCCGCATTGGAAGTCCTTCAAATTTTCCCTTCGCAATGGAAAGCTCTATTGTCTGCGATCGGTGGGATCGATCCCACTGATTCTAGTCTTCTCACCTTCGACCTAGAAAAATTTACCCCCTGACTTCCGCATCAAATTTCTCTTTTGATCCAAGTCGGGATCAACGGTCTTAACATTCATAGGGTCGTTGTGGATGAAGGTGCTTCTACCTGTGTTATGTCGTCTGCCTACTGGAAGGCCATTGGCTCTCCAGCGCTTTCATCATCTCCCAATGCCTTAGAGGCATTCGATGGTCGGGAATCCAAACCCCTGGGTGTTCTCGAGAGTTTGCCGATTACATTACAGGGGAAGACAGTCAACGTAGAAGTAGAAGTGGTTGACGCCAAGCTTAACTACAATTTTGCTTCTCGGCTGCAATTGGACTCATACCATGTTATGCGTGTCGTCCACCCTATTCCGACTTCTTAAGTTCTCTTGAGATTGAAATTGCCACTGGGGATCACTCACTGCATATGCATACCTCCAACTTTCAGAGAGAACAACGTTCCTTACGTGGATAAGATCCCCAATCCCCCTGACAGTGTAGGACCCGGTATTTTCAAGGACCCTGTCCTCATGGGTATTTTTCCCGCACCGCCACCCCACACCGTTCAAGTTAACATGATCTCTAGGTCTGACGACCCATGGATCATCCCTTCGCCTGACCAGGTGCCTGATTTTGGAGAATCGATGCCCTTAACTCCAGTAGAGATTAATTACTGCGTAATCGTTGCCGCATCCGATCCTCCCCCTCCTCAACATGCTCCCTCAAGCATGGCTTTAGATATCTATTCTCAATCCGCCTGGCTCGGTGAGGCCGACTCGCCTGATCCTCTTAAAGAGACCTTTCCTTCTGACGAAGCCATTGTTGAAACAATGTCTCTTGAGGAGCTGCCTTGGAGCGATACGCATCACCGTTCCTCCTTTATGCCTAACCTGGGGGCAATGTCAGATTGTCTAGAGCGTTTTGCATCTCAGGTTCCCACTCCACCTCTCCAGACGCCCATATTGACACATGAGGTCTTCTCAGAGGGAAACCTGAGCAACATTACTCAAACCACTCTGATCGACATCTCCGTTAATCCGGGGATAGTTGAAAACATACATGTGGGAGTAACTTGTTCTCCTGATGAGATACAAGTTTATACTGATCTTTTCCGAGAATTCAGAGACGTGTTCGCTTGGTCCTATGAGGAAATGCCTGGGATTGATCCCAGCATAGTAGTGCACGAGATTCCTACCTATCCCGGTGCAAAACCCGTACACCAACGCTTACGCCCAGTGCATCCTCACAAAGCCACTGCCATTAAAGCAAAAGTTGAAAAACTTCTGAACGCGAGCTTCATTTACCCGATTCCCCTCACAGAATGGGTCTCAAATATTGTCCCTATAGATAAAAAGCGGGGTACTATAAGGGTCTGTGTTGATTACCGTGATATTAATCGTGCCTTTCCTAAGGATAACTATCCTACTCCCTTCATAGATCAAATCATTGACGAATGTGCTGGGAGTGAGATTTATTCCCTGATGGACGACTTTTCCAGGTATAATCAGATAAATATTTTACCTGTCGATCAACACAAGACTACATTCATCTGTCCATGGGGTACCTTTGCCTATAAAAAGCTCTCGTTCGGCTTGAAGACTGCTAGAGCTACTTTCCAGCGTGCTATGTTCACGTATTCCACGACATACACCATATCATTCCTCGCCCCTTTCAATCACTGGCGAGAGGACTATCCCTTCGAACACCTTCGCGCATTTTCCTTCATAATATGCTTATAATATTCTAAGCAACTATCATAAATGCTTTAATGGATTTAAATATTTTGGGTTCATAGTTCCTATGATAGATTCGCCTTCACCTCTGCCTATGCCACACAAACCTCCCATCACCCTCTTCATTACACCAATTGTAGAGTTCGCAGTGTTGAGAGGTAACTCTCTCATGACAGAGGCTATCCTACTGTGCTCCTAACTGCTCAAAGCACAATCACTCAGCTCATAGCCAGGAAATGAAATTGCGAATAAACAGGCCAACGATGGAGGCCTACCTGGAGTCCAACGCTATGATTCATAGAAGAAATAGTGTTCCCGTTCCTTAGCCTCAGCAGATCACGATCCCCACGATCTCTGTGAATGAACACCTGCACATGCAAGAAACAATACGAATACAAGCATAAAATCTAGAATACGCAACTATATATCAGTCAGAAAGGATAAAACTCTTCATTATCATAAGTGAAAAACAGAGTGGAACCATAACCAATAGTCATTCATTAATAAACAATCGAAAGAGAGTACAACCAATGTTCTGACGCTGAGGTCTCCTTCGCAGGGGTCTCCAGTAGAACACGTCTTGCAAAGCCTACCAAGGATGGGACAAGCCTCTCTTAGAGTCTCTCAACGATAGTCTCCTTGCTCGAGTTTGGCCTTAAGGGAAGAATGAGGGCTCTTGCAGCTTTAAGGCTCTTGGGAATTTGAGAACTTGGAGATTCAAAACTTGGGCACTTCAAGACTAGCTTGCAATGGAAATGGGCAAGCTTTTATAGATGGAGGAAGGGGATTTAGGATCCCTATAATTTTGGGATTGGCCCTATCTTCAAGGAAGCTTCCATGAGAGGTGGCAAACCACTCCCCTACATGGAACTCCCGAAGCCAAACCTCCCCAACTCAAGATAGATGACGCTTCTCGATTCTCGTTGAAACGAAACTTCCGCCATTTTATTTTAAAACACTCCCTTAAATCACCGCGATCGCGACTCGGGGACAGAGAACCGCTGGCGTGGCCTCTTGTATGATTTTCCCCATTGGCGCAGTGATGAACCGGGCCGCCCACGCCAACAATGCAAAAAAGATGTTTTATGAGAACTTGAGATTTAAAACTTGGCACTTCAAGACTAGGCTGCAATGCAATGAGCAAAGCGACAGATGGAGGAAGGAGCTGGATCCCTATAATCGTGGGATTGGCCCTATCTCCAAGGAAGCTTCCATGAAAGGTGGAAAACCACTTCCCTTCCATGGAACTCCCGGAGCCAAACCTCCCAACTCAAGATAGACAATGGTTTCTGAGTCTGTTGAAACGAAAATTCCGCCATCTTATTTTAAAAAACACTCCTTAAATTGGCTGGCGCGACTGCGACTCTGGGACAGAGCGCCAGTTGGCGCGACCTCTTTGTAGGATTTTCCTCATTGACGCGAGTGATGAACTGGCTACCCGCGCCAATGCAAAAAGGGATGTTTTTATGGTTTTTTGCAAGGAGATGTCTTCAGGGAAATTGAAGCTCATATTTAGAGGAATGTAATGATAGTGGTTTCAAGGCATGACATTGCTCACAGGTCACAGAATGGGCCCTCCAATGTGCGGGATGGGGATTGGTAGGGGCGGTGACAAATTACTGTGTAACAGATGCCCCCTAAAGCATGAGGCCTGAGAGAGAGGGAGGGGTGAAATGCTTTACGAGAACGTGTCCAACTGAAACTCCGCCGTCGGAAAACCTGCATGGAGAAATACAACTGATATCTCAAGTATATGATGTATATGTGGTATGGACGCAGCCATCCAAAACAGAGTATACAATAATCCAGATCCAAGGTATGGATGCAGCCATCCAGTGAGGACCGATAAATAGACTCAGGTATGGTCGCAGCCATCCAGTGAACAAGTCATGTAAATAATCATAATAATCCACAAAATTGCAGCCTGGATTACAACAGACACAATCCAGGGTCTTGCGCTCCATCTCGACCCAAATAAAGTACAAGTTCAAGCATGCGAATATGTGAGCTGAAGTCGAACATGCAAGAACATCGTCTGATTACTAGCCAATGATGAAAGCCGTTAACAGACACGAGAGGAACCACCAATAATGACAATGGCCCTCAAGGTACTACAGGTACAATCTACGGCGTGTGAATCAATGA
The DNA here is from genome assembly GCA_034641835.2 of Pinus albicaulis. NCBI lineage: Eukaryota > Viridiplantae > Streptophyta > Pinopsida > Pinales > Pinaceae > Pinus > Pinus albicaulis. The sequence goes on along the minus strand of CM076580.1, from coordinate 1,710,704,790 downwards.
GCTAGTGTCGAACACCCATAGAATCACTCGATCGGAGGCCAATGATGAAAACCTCACGTCGAACACGACGAACCTGCCATTGAGGCATGCAGGCTCCAAGGTACCATAAGGGAGTCTCTAGATCAGCTTCCTGGAAAATGAGCTGAAGTCGACAGGAAGTGACCTTGATCGAAGGTGGGACATAATTTTTCCCACATCATCAATACAAGACAGAGGAACATGATGTTTTTTGTGAATCAGGATCAAACGAGAATCAGAGGAAGGTTGATACTTTGCAGAGGTCAACTTCCCCTGAACATATAACGACACAAATAGTGGTTTTGGCAGTATTTGACATCAACGGATCAGAGGTCATGGTGAAGAGGCAATGAGTAGAGGAGAGGCCAAAAAGGATTATCCAAAACCACGGAGGCAAGTGAAAAAACGAGATGAGATATCCCCAACCCGACACAAATGCCGACAAGTGCCATGTTCAAGAGCGACATACTGCCGACATGACAATGACGATGGTTCCATTTTTCCCCCACCATTTCTAGCGAGTACCCCAATTATTTTTTATAACAAGCTTGAAGGGAATAGCACATGCTTGTAATATAAGTTCGCCCTTCGGGCGAATCCATCCTAGTAGATTTAACGAGCCCTAGGAAGGAGGAACTTGGAGAATGTCATTTCAACTGAATCCGATGTCATCAGGGTTTAACGAGTCTAACAAAGGAAGAACTCAGCGTCTTTTCATGTTAGTGAGTTTGAAAAGACAGCAGAAAAGTAAACTCCAAAGGTCCCTTTTCGTAAATAGTTCTCGCATCCAAAAAGGTAGAAAACAACATTCGAGAAAACCTCCTAGTCGCGTTGGGCTAGAAGTATTCTCCTTTTTCGTAAATAATCTATCTCGAGCCCGAAAAAGGGAAACGGATACCTGTAGGTAGCCATTTCTCAGCCCACTTTAACGAGACTAAAACGGAATACACTCGACAATCTTTTTCTATATGTTTAGAGAGCTCATAGACGCTGGAAAGTTGACTCCTCCCGAGGAACGAGTGGTATTACAGGTAGCAACTAGTTCTAATGATGGTGGAACTACTCATAACAAGTTAAGGTCAAGAGGCTGGCTAACAAGACCACTCATTGCAGCAGTTCCTCAGGAATGGGTAAAACAACCAAGTGAGGGCATATGATTGGCCGAGTAGATGGGGACGATGGAGTGAGAAAACCAAGGCTCATCTGGAAAAACAGGCTAATAAAATGGCAATCACGAGAGGTAAAATGGGAATGGTTTCATTTTTACACAAGCTTGAAATCAGGAAACTCTGCTTGAAGTTGGTTTCATTTTTAAACAAGCTTGAAACAAAGATAAACTATGCTTGAAACCGGTTTCATTTTTACACAAGCTTGAAACGGAAACAAACTATGCTTGAAAAAGTAAGCATGCCCCCAGCATGGTGACTCAATTCAAGGTACATGCCCCCCAAGCTTCAGTCCATGCACTTGAGTAAATAGATAGAGGGACTGAAGGTTCAAGTTACGAGATCTAAGAAAGACTCGACTGAGATTTTATGAGATCTGATCAAGGACTCGAATTGAACAAGAACGTGTTTCATTATTTCAACAAGGTTGACACATTAAAAGAACTATCCTCAGGACACCTTGTTTCATGGTTTAAGGAGCTTGGCACAAGACAAGGAACTCTGCTCTGACAACCTTGTTTCATTTTTTTAAGGAGCTTGACACAAGACAAGGAACTATGCTCTAACAACCTTGTTTCATTTTTTAAGGAGCTTGACACAAGACAAGGAACTGTGCTCCGACCGACTTCATCATAATGAACAAGAAGTCAGCGCTTCCAAGAGTTCCACTCCTGATGGAAGGAAAACATCCTGGAAGTCAAGACCCAATGCCCCCCAAAGACTCATGCACAACAGCACTATCACTAGGTACAAAACACCAAGCAGAGCTACAGTTGACCCGCGGTGAGACAATTGGGGATAAAAACCAAGAGGGGGTGATGGTGGGCCAGTTGTCACATTAGGACCAAAGAACGAAAGTTGATCAATGGTCATGATCCGTCCTTCATGCGAAAAACAGGCCACACGAAAAAGGGAGGAAACGAGCGCTCCCATGGCATAGGTGTAATCGTGCCCAGGAGCAGATTAAAATCCAAGGGTTATGGAATGACCATCATGTCCATATGGATGGTTTTACCTCCCAAAGTAATAGGTAACCTTGGAAGGATCCCCAATGGTTGACTCGTTCTTCTGTTAAATGCCAACAGATTCTGCGTATTAGGCGCAAGCGGCGGCGAACCGAAATCTTTCCAAGTAGTTGAGGATAGAACACTAATAGACGCACCTTTGTCTATAATGGTGTTGGGTACAACCAGACCAAAGGCCTGTACCGTTATCTCGAAAGGCACATAAGACAGAAGGCGGTATCCTGCAAATCGACTCCAATCAAAGGAAGCGACCAAACTACTTGGAGGGGCTACCATCGAACCGAGATGGTCTTCCCCTAGTGTTATGATAGAAGAAGGAGCATCCTCCACGACCTCCATCTCGGTTAAGGGTATCCTCCGGGACCTCCATCACAGGAGGCGGAGAGCAACTTCTTGAGACACGGACAAGAGAATCTCTCTCCAAATCTAAGGAATCCGAAGAAACAAGAAGAACTCGGGTGAGATCCACTTCACTGGGAAAGACCGAAAACAAGAGAGCAGGCCATTTCCATTCCATCCCACTACCACTATTCCCGTAATGATTCCCAAATTTGAATTTCTGGGAGCGGACTCACAAAGGATGACCTCGACCAATCGTAGGACCGCCTAGTGGAGGAACGGTAGACATTGTAATTAGCTGAAGGTATAGAGAAACACTGAGTTGTCCAAAACTCACTTGGCTTCATCCATATACGGACAAAGGTGAATGGCATGGTGCCCTTCACACAACTTACAGGGATTTGTGATCTTACCCTGTTTCTTAGGAGCCTTACCAACACCAATTGAAGAAGTTCCCCCAACTTGACTCCCGGAAGCCAAAGGCAAGGGTGGACGACCGTTGGACCATACTTCGAGTACCTTGGGAATGCCAGAGCAATCTCGAAGAAGATTGGTCTCCCCTGCATAACATACAAGGGAACTTGACTTTTCGCGGAGGGTTGGAAGGTTTATCAAGAGGAGACTTCTTAAGCGCAATAGCTGCAGAGATAGCCTCTCCTTTATCAGACTTCTTCTTCTTTTTCTTCTTCTTCTTCTTCTTAGCCACCTGGTTACTTGAATCCAGACTTTCACCAGGCGAAGTAGAAGAGGAGGACGCAGAAACAGGCAAAGAAGGGGAGAGGTCCACCTTGGAATCAACATGATGTTGTTCAGGTGTAGGAACTAATTGAACAGTAGCGGAGATATTCGGGACCACAGAGGTTGAAAACAACCAAACAGGCAACCCAACAGTTAACCCAGGAAGGGACAATGTTGCCATGCAAGGAGCACCAACATTCCCAAAAGGAGGAAACTGACCAGGATTCCCTTCTGAAGGGATTCCTTGGTTGGTAAACTCCGAAAAAGTTGCCATAAAAACTCAAAACCACACATGGGCTGAAAAAGGGTCAAGACACACGATCAAACGGTCAACAAGAAAAGTCTAACAAGGCGTGTAATCGTGGGTGATTAATTTTTACCACATTGAAAAATCAGAAACTTCACCGTTTCAGGTTTTAAGAGCCGAGAAACGGTCAAAAAGGTGACTCTATCTCTTTGAGATTTGACACAAGCGTGAAAGGACAAGCGCTTAGTGATCTTTTCAAATTTAGGGAGTCAGAAAATATCAAATGACTGCTCAGGAATACTAGGCAAAATGGTGTACCAAATAACCGTGAACTGTAATATACACCTTGGTTTCAATAATGAAAAAGAAATCAACCAAGGACTTTCCGTACGTGCAGGAAATCTCCCCGAATGCTGTGTTTGGTGTATCACGGGTATAGGGCGGCAGACTCGGCTTCCTATGGATAAAGTATTGAAACCTAGTGGGGTCTCCCTTTATATACGCGACGGTACGAGGAGCACAAGTCCGTACTAGCGCTGTCTAAAGCCAAGAGGCGAACGAAAGCTACTAGGTTTAAAGACGCCGGAACACGTCTCTAGCTTAGACCTTTAAATATTTCGTTAATGTTTCAATGTTTCTTTAGTGTAAATTGAATGAATTTTAATGTTTATCTTCAATTATGTTTTAGTTTTCAGGCCCTAACGAATGTGTTGTCTCAAAAATCCCTAAATGCAAAACTACATGCCACAGTACATCATTTCGTTCGATGAAAACTAGCTCCTGAAGAGTTGAGAGTTTTTTCCACAAACAAAATGATCAGAAGACAATCAACGATATCTCTAATGCAACTAATGAAACTAAAAAAAATTCTTTCAGATTCACTAATTACTAGTAAAATGAAAATATTTCAATTTGCACTAATCAACAAAAGAAAAAGAGATTTTTTATTTTCAATGTTTGATAGCTATATGCACTAAACAAACCGAAAACAAATGAAAAGAAATTCGAGAAATGATATTAAGAGAGTAAAACAAACGAATTTCACTCAATGGCACAAACAATCAGATCTCAAACCGACAAAAGTCTCTCAAAACCAAGAAAAAGTCTCAAAGGCTCCAATGGACCGTGTGATCTAGGCCCAAAGCAAGACCAAACGAATTTTAAGTGAAGAGAAGAACAATCACTCAAAAATCACAATGAAACGGTGAAAAACCATCAAGATAATGCAGAGGAGCAATCAGAGAACTGACTGGGCTAACAAAACACCAAAACTCCTAAGGAAAGCTCGATACACAAAGCCACTAGATGCCCTAGGGCTTTTAAAACGTGAAATCGATGGAGAAAAGAAAACAACCAAAGGACGAAGGAAAACTCCCAGTCAAGCAGGACCTCCAGACACTCAGGTAGTCGAAAAACCAAAAAGAAACACACTGACCAGACCAATAGAGCTCAAAACTGAGTGAACCCTAATGCCTCACAGGAGTGGCGCGACTGTGAGGTTGTAACTGGCGCCAGAAAGCAATTGGCGCGGGTAAGACAAAAGCAACATGCGCCAATTGGCACGACTGTCGAGCTAAAAAGCGCGCCAGCCGAGTCTCTCAGCCAAAAAATAAAAATAACTACTCCAGAAGTAGATCAATGATATCCAAGCAAACCAAGAAGAAAAAACAGAAAAAGAACCCAGCCCAAAAGGCTAACCAAGCAAGGAAAAACGCGAAACAATCAAAACGAGACAATCAACACTAGACTATCCCCAGCGGAGTCGCCAAATTTTTGAAGAGGTAAATCCCCTCTACGGAAAGAGGCGATCCCTACTAGCCCAGAACAGGTCTAGCAACAATCATCAAATGCTACAATGCAAGTTCCTAATTGCGAATAAATAGACCAATGATGGAGGCCTACCTGGAGTCCAACGCTATGATTCATAGAAGAGACAATGTTCCCATTCCTCAGCCTCGGTAGATCACGATCCCCACGATCTCCGTGAATGGACACCTGCACATGTAAGAAACAATACGAATACAAGCATAAAATCTAGAATACACAACTATATATCAGTCAAAAAGGATATAACTCATCATTATCATAAGTGAAAAATAGAGTGGAACCATAACGAGTAGTCATTCATTAATAAACAATCGAAAGAGAGTACAACCAATGTGTTGAACGCCGAGGTCTCCTTCGGAGGGCCCCAGTAGTGCACAGTCTCGCAAAGCTCCGCTAAGGATGGGACAAGCTCTCTTAGAGTCTCTGAACATAGAACCCTCGTTTCTAGGTTACTCATGTCCTCAAGGGAAGAATGAGGGCTGGGCCTTTAAGAAAGATTAAAGTTTCGGGAATTCGAGAACTGAGATCTGCAACTTGGGCACTTCAAGACTAGCTTGCAATGGCAATGAGCAAGCTTTTATAGATGGAGGAAGGGGAGTTGGAATCCCTTATAATTGTGGAATTGGCCCTATCTTCAAGGAAGCTTCCATGAGACGTGGCAAACCACTTCCCCTACATGGAACTCCCGGAGCCAAACCTCCCAACTCAAGATAGGTGACAGTTTCTGAGTCTGTTGAAATGAAACTTCCGCCATTTTATTTAAAAAAACACTCCTTAAATTCGCTGGCGCGACTGCGACTCTGGGACAGAGCGCCAGTTGGCGCGGCCTCTTTGTAGGATTTTCCCCATTGGCGCGAGTGATGAATTGGCTGCCCGCGCCAATGCAAAAAGGGATTTTTTTATGGTTTTTTGCAAGGAGATGTCTTCAGGACAATTGAAGCTCATATTTAGAGGAATGCAATGATAGTGGTTTCAAGGCATGACATTGCTCACAAGTCACAGAATGGGCCCTCCAATGTGCGGGATGTGGATTGGTAGGGACGGTGACAAATTACTATGTAACAGCAGGGAAAAGCTAATTTCCTTCGATGCTTCATCCCAAACTACGCGGAAGTGGCCAAAGGACTCACGCGTCTTTTAAAGCAACACGTTCCCTTTCACTAGGACGAGATTGCTCAGTGATCCTTTGAGAAGCTTAAGACGTTACTTGTTAATGCTCCGTTGTTTCATCCTCCCAACTATCACCGTGATTTCATTCTATATTTGGCCGACGTGTTTAGCAATATAGTTATGGTTTTGGTGCAGGATGACGATGATGGCAATGAATACATTGTTTATTATCTATCACGGAATCTTCTCGACACAAAGACACGTTATGCTCATGTCGAGAAATTGGCATTAGCCGCAGTGCAAGATGTGCAGCGTTTCCTCCACTACATCTTGTTGCGTACAATAACCGTGGTTTCGGATTGCAACCCCATGACATACATTCTATCACGACAATTACTGGGGGGAAAATACTCTAAATGGATCGTTATCCTTCAGAAGTTCGACTTAGAGTTTACCACTGCTAATTCAACCAAATCACTAGTTTTTGCGGATCTCATTTGCTCGCTCCCGACAGACTCCACCCCGTCTCACTCTGAGGAACATATTTCGAATGAAACCCTCTCCCTTATTAGTATTCGCGATCCATGGTACGAAGATATTATTGTATATCTTCAAACATCAACATTCCGGTCTGAGTTGACCAAAGATGCCCGACGTCGGATTCGACATCAGTCTCAACCCTACCGTATTGTAGGAGATACTTTATACCACGTTGGAGTAGATTCGGTGCTCCGCTGGTGCCTCACCCTGGAGGAGGCTGAAAGAGTCTTGAATGATTGTCATAGTGGCGCCTGTGGTGGTCACATGTACGGATATGTCACCGCCCAGAAGATTCTGCGTGCAGGCTACTTCTGGCTGTCGATATTCAAAGACTGTATTGTTGCAGTCTGAAAATGTCACACGTGTCAAGTTTTTCAGTGCAAAATGCGTGCGCCACCTCTCCCTATGCATCCTGTCATTATTTTCGGCCCTTTTGCAAAATGAGGCGTAGATTTCATGACGTGTAACCCTCATTCGACTGGGGGGCATGCATATATAATCGTAGTTGTTGACTACTTTACTAAGTGGGCTGAAGCGATACCTACACTAGCTGTCGACGGTAAGATAGCTGCCCAGTTTATTTTCAACCACATTATTGCACGTTTTGGGGTCCCTCAGGCCATTTTTACTGATCACGGCACTCATTTTCGAGATTACATGATGGCCGAGCTGACATCAAGATTGGGCTTACGACATGATAGCTCAACGCCATATTACCCCAAGCAAATGGCCAGGTTGAGGCTGTGAACAAAGTTTTGGTCACTATGCCTCAACGGACAATTGGAATTCATAAGTCCAATTGGCACCTCCAATTGTTCTCAGCTCTATGGGCCTACCGGACGTCAGCAAAGAGTGCAACTGGGTTCACACCTTTCCAATTGGTGTATGGTCTGGAAGCAACTCTTTTGGTTGAGTGCGAAATTCCTTCTTTAAAGTTGGCTGTGGAACTTTTGCCGGACACTTCTCCTGAAGAAGAGCGTCTCTTGTATTTGGAACAGCTGGATGAAACCCGCCGCTTAGCTGCTTTATTCATTGAAGCATAGAAAAAGCGGGTCAAAGCCCACTTTGATCAATCTGTATCTCCGCGTTCCTTTGTCGAAGGGGACCTCATCCTCCTATACGACCAAGCGCACGAAAAACTTGGAGTAGGAAAGTTCCAACCAATGTGGCATGGGCCCTACATTGTAAAACGAGTATTGAAGAATGGGGCTTATGAGCTCATTAATTATGAAGGAGTTCCATTGGTGTAGCCTAGAAATGGGTTGTACCTTAATAAATACTATGCTTGAAGTTATTTTTTGGTGTGGTGTGTGTACATAGGTGTGTATATTCATTTGTGTGCATGTGTGGTGTGGTGTGCCATGAAAGCATCTTTCTATTGATCGGGTCTTCCTGATTGTGCAGATGTCTATTACTCCGTTTGTGGGTTTCGCGGATGGTGCCTCCCGCAGTACCAGGAATCTGTCCTCCGCAGCCTGGGTAATCTACGATCATGCTGGTGAGTTGGTTAACCTGCAAGGTGTGTGTCTGGGTCTTGCTACAAATAATATCGCAGAATATAGTGCCGTATTTGAATTATTAACCGAGGCTGTGGACCTCAGCATTCATGAATTACTTGTGTATCTAGACTCACAACTTGTTGTATTACAACTTAATGGTCATTATTCAGTAAGAAACCCATCCATTTTACATCTGTATCTGCATATTTGTTTACTGGAAAGAAATTTTGATTATATCACATATCAACACATACCCAGGCATATGAATACATTAACAGATGCAGTAGCTAATTTTATTTTAGATATACATTTGCGCAATTTATAAAAAACATCATCACATGTAAAAAGATCCATCCCGAAATAGGTATATATATATATATGTCGAAATGTTTCCATAGTGTGCATCACATAAAATAAAAAATATACATGTTTGTCTGATAACAACCGGAGACAACATGTCTCTCAAAAATATGCATGAAAAAGCCCTAAATAGCTAATCAGCATGGTGCTCGTGGTAACACGCCACCGCGCGCACCAATCGCCTCAGCAGTCTGTGAAGGTGACTAGGCACCCCCATAGTGTGTCGCTGGTAAAATAATGGGACATCTACCAGCGGTGCATAGTCCGGGATCCCCCGGGCAATGCCCTCCAAGTTCTGGATCAGTTCGCTCCCTTTGCCACCCTCAGCTTGAGGGTCATGGCCGACATGGGTCCTCCACGCAATGGGCGACATGCCCGCGGGCCTCTCTGGGCCAACGTCTGCATACACATAAAACTATTATTAGAACGGACATGTATTACCCAAAAAATCATAAATACATAAAAAATAAAAAAGAGCATCATACCCAACTCCTCGGTCTCCAATCGTCTCTCCAGAGCCAGATCGGGATCTCCCGTGAAATCGGTCTCAGCAATAGGGCCGCCTTTCTAATTACCACTCGCAAAAGTGATTTTGTTTTTTACCAATTTGACATATTTATAACTTTTTCGACGTTAAATGAGTTTTAAAGGTTATTTTTATCAAATATTTGCATATGTTATGTCGAAAATGGATTTTACGCTTACTTGGTATGTGCAGCGACAGGTTTTTGCGACTTAAATGATGGAGACGAGTTGTATTTTATACTTTTTCGGACTTGGTAAATACACGAAAAAGTCACTCTGGAGTCATCTTTCAGCTCTTTTCTGACTCTCTAAACATGAAAAGATTGCCGAGGCCCTTGTCGTTTCGATCTCATTAAAATGGACACGAATCGACATTCACCCAGTATAAGTTTAACCCTTTTTCGGGCTGGGATGGATTGATTACGAAAAAGGAATACCCTAGCCTATCGCGACTAGGAGGTTTTCCCGGATATTGTTTTCTACCTTTTCGGGTCTGGGGAACTATTTACGAAAAGGGACCTGTGGAGTTTTCTTTTTCGCTGTCTTTTAAAACTCTCTAAACATGAAAATACGCCGAGTTCTTCCTTTGTCAGACTCGTTAAACCCTGATGACATTGGATTTCGTCGAAATGACGTTCTCCGAGTTTCTCCTTCCTAGGACTCGTTAAATGCACTAGGATGGATTCGCCCGAAGGGCGGACTTATATCACAAGCATATGATATCCCCTTCAAGCTTGTTATCAAAAATAATTGGGGTACTCGCCAGAAATGGTGGGGAAAAAATGGAACCATCATCGTTGTCGTCGGCAGTATGTCGCTCTTGAACATGGCACTTGTCTGCATTCGTGTCGGGTTGGGGACATCTCATCTCATTTTTTCACTTGCTTCCGTGGGTTTGGGTAATCCTTTTTGACCTCTCCTCTGCTCATTGCCTTGTCACCATGACCTCTGATCCGTTGATGTCAAATACTGCCAAAACCAAAAATACCCAAATCCACTATTGTGCCGCCGATATGTTCAAGAGAAGTTGACCCTCCCCGCAAAAATTTTCAACCTTCCTTTTCCTCGATTCTCGCCTCGATCCCCGATTCACAAAAGACATTATGTTCCTCTCGTCTCGTGTCGATGATGTGGGGAACACTATGGCCCACCTTCGATCAAGGTCACTCTCCGTCGACTTCAGATCATTATCCAGGAAGCTGATCTAGAGACTCCCTTCTGGTACCTTAGAGCCTGCAAGCCTCAATGGCAGGTTCTTCGCGTTCGACATGAGGTTTTCATCATTGGCCTCTGATCAAGTGATTCTATGGGTGTTCGATGCCAGCTCATTGATTCGCATGCCATAGATTGTACCTGTAGTACCTTGAGGGCCATTGTCATTATTGATGGTACCTCTCACGTCTGTTAACAGCTTTCATCATTGGCTGGTAATCAGGCGATGTTCTTGCATGTTCGACTTTAGCTCACTTATTCACATGCTTGAACTTGTACTTTTTTTTGGTTGAGAAGGAGCGCAAGACCCTATATTTTGTCTGCTGGAATCCAGGCTGCGATTTTGTGGATTATTATGATTGGTTACATGACTCACTGATTGGATGGATGTGACCATACCTGAGTCTCTTTATCGGTCCTTATTGGATGGCTGCGTCCATGCCTTGGATCTGGATTCTTGTATACTCTGTTATGGATGGTTGCGCCCATACCACATATGTATCATGTATTTGAGATATCATTTGTACTTCTCTACGCAGGTTTTCCGATGGCAGTGTTTTCAGTTGGACACGTTCTCGTAAAGCATTTCAACCCTCTCTCTCTTTCGGGCCTCATGCTTTAGGGGGCATCTGTTACATAGAAATTTGTCACCGTCCCTGCAATTCCTCGTCCCGCACATTGGAGGGCTTATTCCGTGACCTGCGAGTAGTGACATGATCTAAAAACACTTTCATGGCATTCCCCTAGACATGGAATTTCATTCCCCTGAAGACATCTCCTTGTGAAAAACCCTAAAAATAGCCTTTTCATCCTCCTTGATGAGCTGTTAAAGTTATACTTGTTCCAATGTGGGGGAAAATATTCCGTAGTGGCACGCCAATTGGCGCCTGCCCCGCAGCTCAACGTGGCGGTGCTTAATAAAGGGTGTTTTTAAAAAATAAATGGTAGAAGATTGAATTTAACCAACTCCTGAACTGGTCTCTAAATTGAGTCGGGATGTTTGGCTCTGGATTTCCATGTAGAGGAATTAGTTTGCCACCTCTCATGGAAGCTTCCTTGAGGATAGGGCCAATACCATGATTGTAGGGATCCCAACTCCCCTTCCACCATCTATATAAGCTTGCCATTTTCCTTGCAAGCTAATCTCCAAGAGCCTTCATAGCCTAAAGAATGCTGCAAGAGCTTTGATAGTCCTCATAGTGCCAAATCCATAGCGAGGAGATTGACGATCGAAGAGAGAGGCTTGTACCCATTCCTGACAAGCTTTACTGAGACGTATTCCACTGACGACCTGCCGAAGGAAGGTTCAGCGTCAGAGCCTGGTTGTATTTTCCTTTGATGAATTAATGATAAGTGACTATTGGTTATGGTTCCACTCATATTGTTCATTATGATCATGAGTTATGTCTTCTCTGACTGATACATAATTGCATATATTGGGTTTTACGCTTGTGTTTATCATGTTTCTTGTGTGTGCAGGTGTTTGATCGTGGCGAGCGAGAGGATTGTGATCTACTGGAGCAAGGGAACATGAACGTCATCTTCTCTACGAACAACAACGTTGGGCTTGAGGTAGGCCTTCTTCGCAAGTTGGTTTATTGTAATTAGGAACCCGTGCCTTAGCATGATACGATTGTTGCTAGACCCGATCTGGGATAGTAGGGATCGCCCGTCCGTAGAGGATTTACCCACAAACACAATATTATTAAGTGGCATGGGTTGTGTCGTATCCGACTCTCTCGCTCCACAAATAGCAGACAAGAGGGAACCAGACCGAATGTGCCTTAATTTAGAGAGTTTAATGTTGCATAGGGAGAAACTGGTCTCTAAATGTTGCTATCAAATTACTTTTTAGAGAACCCATTTTCTATGCAGTTTAATTTTAGTTTAAGGTTTTAATTTTAGGATATCTACTTTTTTATTTGATTGAACAAATTGTGTTTAAAGCAGTTTTCAACATATATTGTTCTGCTCAAAATTAAACTAATTAAAATATATATGTGAGGATCAAACCCCTCCACCTAAAACTTTAGACCACATCCTCCCAACTTTATCTAGCTTAACCTTTGATTTAATAAAAAAACAAGGAACCTCCCTTTATATGCCTTAAATTTAAGAAGATGTAAGAGGAACTAGTTCTATACACCTTAAGGCATATGTAGTATGTAAGCTATGCACCTCAACCTTAGGATTATGTAATAAGAAAGGTTTGTTTTAAATGTATATATTTTGTTTTGTGGTGTCATAGGTTTAAAATGAAGGTATTCGGTTATGTCATTTTAAAAACGCAATGCTTTTAAAATAAAATATTGTTCCCATCTCATATTGTTAACATCTTGCAGAGATTGTTTACAATTCTGTTTTGGGGAAATTGTTGAGTTCAATCTCCCATTGGGATGAATCTGTGTTCAACTATACTATTAACCTCTTGTAGATATTGTCCACAATTCTATTTTGGGGAAATTGTTTTGAGTTCAATCTCCCATTGGGATGAATCTGTGTTCAACTATACTATTAACCTCTTGTAGAGATTGTTTGCAATTCTGTTTTTGGGAAATTATTTCGAGTTCAATCTCCCATTGGGATGAATCTGTGTTCAACTATACTATTAACCTCTTGTAGAGATTGTTTGCAATTCTGTTTTTGGGAAATTTTTTCGAGTTCAATCTCCCATTGGGATGAGTCTGTGTTCAACTATACTATTAACCTCTTGTAGAGATTTATAGCAGCTTCGTTGTGAAATGAGCTGAGAGTCGAATTTACTGGTTTTAATCATGGTCAACTATACTATTAACCTCTTGTAGAGATTGTTTGCAATTCTATTTTGGGGAAATTTCTTTTAGTTCAATCTCCCATTGGGATGAATCTGTGTTCAACGATACTATTAACCTCTTGTAGAGATTGTTTGTAGTTATTTTTTGGGGAATTTGTTTTGAGTTCAATCTCCGATTGGGATGAATATGTGTTCAAATATACTATTAAGCCCTTGTAGAGATTGTTTGCAATTTTGTTTTGAGGAAATTGTTTTCAATTCAATCTCTCATTGGGATGAATCTGTGTTCAAAGAATAATAGAAAAAAGTATACAATTTCATGAAAATTAAACTTTTAAGAAAACTGAAATGAAGACTTTTAAGAAAACTGAAATAAAGACTCAGAAATGAAAATAAAATTGTAAGAAAGTTGAAATAAAGACTCAGAAATTAGAATAAAATTGTAAGAAAAATGTGCTATAATTAAGAAAACTAACCTGAATATACTGTGTTCTGTTTTGGGGTGTGTTCTGTCTGGGTTGTCTCCAAGGCTGGGTGTGTTCTGTGCTGGGTTGTCTCCAAGACTGGTGAATAGTTTGAAACTGAAACATGTAACTTCAGCAGTGGTTGGACTTCTTTTATAGTTTTTTGCAGTTGAATTTTATTGGTGATAATGATGGACATGGATTGCAATGGCTTCATTTTGCATGTGTGATCAGGATTGAATTTGATGTGATCTAATGGCTGAGAATTTTTTTTGGTTGATCCATGTGCTTTGATATATTTTGATGGGAAATAATTTATTGAATTTATTGGGTGGGTGTCATTTATTGTACGCAGCGGGTTTAAATATTGTTGTTGGGTGGGTGTCATTTATTGAACACAATGGGTTTAAATGTTGAATAACACAGCAGTTATGGCTGACATACATTTATTTTTATTATGTGCAGGTATTGACATTTACTTCTCATACACAGCATCAGGGCTGATCAGATGGGCTGAAGTGACTGGCTTTTTGTACTTATTGACTTGACCATTTTGGAAGGAAAAATGGTTTTATGAGTTTTCTAGTTGACATGATAGGATTTGTAATCTTGATACTTATTAAACTATTTATGAATAGTTGTGGGTTATTTATGGAAACTTGTGGGCCTAGTCAATGACTTGGGAATTTTTGAACATAATTTGATATATATTTGAACTTCAAGTTATTCTTTATGTTTAATTATTGGTTGCATATATATCTATTTTTGGTGAGTTAATGAGACCAATACTATAAAAATTACTGGTCTCTGCACAACATTAAACAACTCTCACCTAGCAACTTCATGAAAGTCCAAAGCAAGAAAATAGCAGGTAATTTAATGTTGTTTCCAACTATGGAGCATTAATTATTTTACAGAGAACACAGACTGTCTTTGGTCAAATCCCATATCCAAATGTGTTTCGTATAAAGTAGAGAATGAAACAAGAGAAATTACATTACCAATCAGCAGGGAATGGTGATTTATTACAATAGTGGGGAAATCCAATTAGAGCAACCCCTTAATTCACACACTGGGTGGCCAATGGGCTTTACTGATACATTTCAAGAGGAAGTTCATATACCCCATCTTGGAAATTCGTTCAGAGCATAAAAGAAACAGAAAAAAAGTGGCATGGACAGATCAAGCAGAATGGGATGTATAGTCTTAATTAGCTGAGTCTGTGGAGCAAACTTTTCCACTGTTTGTTGGATTCCCGCAACACAACAAAATAAACTCTATTTAATTTTTTTTTAATGTTGGATCCCTGTAGAATTGGAAAAAATCCAAACATCATTTCACCGTACAAAACTTTTGATGACTTCAAAGTCTTAGTCAAATTCAGATGAGATTTGTACATTCCAAGCTATTGACACTAGGCCTGAAATTTCAAATTTATCTTATTTGTCAAATGGAAATTTGATGACAGTTTTTTGTTTTTCATGCTTGCCTTAGCATGACTTGTTTCTGTAGATTCCAGAGTGTCTATTTTTTGTGTTATTATGTGCAATTTTTTCTTTTGTTTTTTATGTATGTCTTTTACATTTTATGTAGATTCCAGAGCGTCCATTTTTGTGTGTTAATATGTGCAATTTTTTTTATAACAATTAAGAGATAGGTTCCAAGATAGTTATTCTTAAATAAAGCACCACAACTCACTAATCCAACTTTATATCACCAAAAAATTGTTTATAAATGCATACCAACTGTGTCTAACAAAAATTCCACTATTCCAATATTACTTTATATTTTGTATTTATAACACTCTCATTTCCAACTAATAATAACAAGAAATAAATACTACAACCAAAAATATTTTCGAACTTAACTTCTATAAAAACTACTCATTAAAATTTATAAAAATAACTTAAATAAGTAGATGTGAAATTTGCAATTTAGAAATTTTCTCACTTTTTTAAGAAGAAAAAAAGGTCTAGCATGTCAGCCCATATTCATATTAATTCAAGAAAAATGTTTAAATTCAAGAATGTTCAAATATGAACCCTAAATCTTAACAAACATCTACAAAGAGATAAAATTATCCAATTGCCAAACCCATAAACATCAAGCATTTACTTTGACATGTGAGGTAGATAATACAAAAATAAAAAGATGGTATAGTCGGTTGACAGAGTTAGAAATATCTAATTACTACTTGTCTATGGTTGTAATTCTCCATTTGAGGAGTTTGTTCCTACATAATAGGATGTAGTTAGAACTATATTCTTTCCTAGTTTAGTGTATGGTTGAGAGAATCTCTCAACCACATTACTGTACGTCTAAGATAGATTTCCTATCTTGAGACTATTGCTTGTATAAATATGTGTGTAATTTCCTTGATTCAGAATATAGAATTTGATTAGAGTTTGCAGTGTGATATTTTATCTTGGTATCAGAGCGTGGGCCTCGACCCCTCGTGGGCTGAGGGAAATAGAAAATAAGAGAGTTTTTGTTTTTAGCCGTTTGCTTGTCCATCGAGCTTGGTTTGATGCTGTAGCAGTGTGGTGTCTTCATGCATGAGGCCGAGTAAGGCAAGGAGTGTGGGATCACCTACTGTCAACTCTTGCAATTACTAAGAGGTAAGCAACATAGAGCAGCCTATGTGTCCGTGGAAGAATTGAAATTGGTGCGACCTGTTGGCATTGAATGGTGAATGGTCGAGGCAACCTACCTGTGTGTGGATTACCTTCCCACAAAGCTGCCGGAGCGTTGAGCTATCTGTTGTTGGAGCGCTGCGTGCCTCCACGTCATTTTTTTTGTTCTTTCCCTTGTGACAGAGGAGCGTGAGGAGTCAACGTGGAGGAGCCTTGCTGGCTGCCTATGCTGAACACTACTTGAATGCTGTGGGAGAACGTTTTCATTCTTGCAACGCTGCCTTCCTACTCGTGAATGGAAACAGAACCTGAGGCTGGTGCGTCGCTTTTTTCCAATTAGTGCCCTCTGTCATACGGTGAAGAACGTTGCTGCTTCTGAATCCGTATTATGTTGAATTGTTACCCAACCGTATTGAATGGAGGGACGAATGGATCTGCTTCTGCTGAAGTTGTCGATGGAGACTTTCCCAATGTTATGACTTGAACCATAGGATCATCATGAAAATAACGGTATTGTGGTCTTGCAAGCTTTGCTAAAAGTGAATTCCTTGTTCCTTACAGTTTTTGTTCTAAAGCAGGGTAACAATTCAACCCGGTATTTATGGCTGTTTCTTGGTTGGCATCATTTGTATATTTTCATGTGCTTCCATCCTATAGACTCTGTTCCATGCAGTATTACAAATGGAAATTGGAACTTCCATTGTTAGAATGGCTTCACTTCTGAATGCCTAGTTGTGCATTCTTTATGATTTTTCAATCTATAATTGATTGGGGAAGCTATGGAGATACATACTTTCCTGCTGATTCAGGTGCTATTGATGCGGGAGTTACAGAAAGTCTTTGCAATTTGAAAAACTTGTGCATGAAGTTAAATGGCAATTTTTTGGACCCATAAAGTAAATCAAAAGGAAAAGGTAAAATTGTTGGGCATGCTTCTGCTGCCAGTGAAGAGAAATTGCAGAGCGTTGTTGCAAATATTCTTGCCGAAATTAGTAAAGGTGATGGCTGTGTGTTTAACAGAGGACATTTTAGTGAAAGGAAAGCGGCTGAGTTGACACGGATTATTATTGGGGTCGTTGAAGTTTGGCAATTTCAAAGTCACCAGAAGAATATTAAAGGATGTGTTGGGGATTCCATGCTCTTTATTGAGTGCTTGAAAAATGGTTGTTGAACTTTGCTGCACTGTAGCAGAACGTGGTGCTCATTTGGCAGGAGCTGGGGTTGCTGGAATATTGAAAAAGATTGGAAGAGGTAATGTGAATGACGCTGTAGAATTGCCAACATTAATATATCATTCAAGAGATGGCTTGTGTGTTGGACCTGCTCTCCTGGCTGCATCTCACTCGATATGCACAAAGAGAGAAATTTATGCTACCATCCAAATTTTTTAATTCTCTGATGATGTTTTTTAAATTTGTAATGTATTGATTAACTATCATAACAATGAAACTGGTTGTAATTTAAGTGACATTAGTGTGACCAACTATTGTCACAATTCTGAGTGTGTGTTGGAACTGGTCATTCCAACACTAAAAAAATTTGCAAGATATGATGAAGACATGACAGTTACGTCAGATATTGGAGGATGATCAAGTTTGTGCATGCTCAGTGTGATGGAAATAGATTGTGGAGATAGATCTGCATGTTCAATTGCGAGGGGATTAGCTAGACAATGGATCTTAGTTGTTGCAGTACGTCAGCCAGTATGAGGCAGCATGCTTGGAAGCAGTTACCAAGCCTTGATACTGTGAGCAGGGGAAGTGGCATTATGTTGCCAGGGGAGTGGATACTGAAACGCGACGGAGGATTGGATCGTGGAGTCCTGGATTATTATTCTTGAAAGGAAAATTGTGTTCTCTTCATGTGGCTGTGTGTGCCTATGTCTGGATCATCAGTGTTTGAATGCACTGCATTGAGTCCAGGTGAAAAGTCATCAATCCGTTTCTTTATCAGTAGACCCCTCACAGGTATCGTTGGTGAAAAATGGCGGCTGGTATGTTTGGAAAATAATCATCTATGGGCAGAGATAGAGAAATTAAATTTGAAGAGTTTATGTTGTATTTTCTTGGAATCATGTTTAAATATTATTGAGCCTTATTGAGCCTAGCTAACTCAATGTAGGTAAAGTTATTTTGTTAGAATTCATGACTCTAACAAATGACAGGATAAGCATGGAGTTCCAAGAATTTATTTGACAAATATGCCCAAGATGTGAACAATGAAAAGATGAGGTAAAGGCGCAACAACAACGTTTATGGTGGACAACAAAGTAGATGTTTGTTTGAGTTAGTGTGGTTTGTGGAATAGACTCCCTAGTATGTTATAAGCAAGTCTAGTTGGTTGTTGTAATGGTCATTATATGTACCCAGAAACTCCAAAATGTTGAAAGTTCGTGGTGATCTTAAAACCACTTTGTAATGGTTTGTGGTGAGCCAGAAACCACACATATAGAGCCTTTGTGGCTGGATCGCCTTTGTGGCTGGTTGGTGGTGAGCCAAAAAGCACCTATAGAGCCTTTGTGGCTGGATCGCCTTTGTGGCTGCGTGTACACGAGAGCTTTGTGCTCAGTCGAGCAGGTGGACTACAGTAACGCCTGACTCATGATATCAGATAAGAGGGTCGACACAACTGTTAGCGATTTTTATTTGGACACGAATATTTGGTTAGAAAGGCGCTGATCACTCTTTGTTTTTGGAGTTTCTGCACATGCAATTCGCTCGATGGTGGTAGATTTTTAGGTACATATATGCCGTGATAATGGTCGACAGAATCATGTATGCGAAGGACATCCTACACGACTAGCAGTTGCAGCAGTTGGTACCCATGCATTCCGGTGGATGGTTTCTCTTTTATATGGACGTCGACATATTCTTTGTTATGTTTGACCACAACCAGACTTTGTGAATCACTATCACGACAAGTAGTCATTAAGGGGGGGAGTTAGAAATATCTAATTACTACTTGTCTATGGTTGTAATTCTCCATTTGAGGAGTTTGTTCCTACATAACAGGATGTAGTTAGAACTATATTCTTTCCTAGTTTAGTTTGTGGTTGAGAGAATCTCTCAACCACATTACTGTACATCCAAGATAGATTTCCTATCTTGAGACTATTTCTTGTATAAATATGTGTGTAATTTCCTTGATTCAGAATATAGAATTTGATTAGAGTTTGCAGTGTGATATTCTATCTGACAGCATATGTCCATCTTAGTAACCTGTAGATCATAACCAAAAGCAAAAATTTCATTTCAAAAAGCTGTTCCATAGCTAATGGATATAAAACATGAGACTGTTATGTCAAAAACAAGCACATCCCCAAGGTCTCCCTATAGCCTTTATGAAAAATTTCATTCTTCTTCTTATTTCAGAAAAATTTCACTGTGCCTTTTGCCCGCGCTTTCATAAGCGTTCATTAGTTAGAAGTGCATTTCTCAGAAGGTTCTTGCAATTTTTTTTGGATAGTCTATGTAAAATTATTAGAGCACAAATATGGATCTAGTTGAAAAATAATTGCACAAACTTGCCAAGTTGAAAAAGAAAAACAATTAGAATTGAGAATGAAATTGATTCATCAATATTAGGTTGAGAATCAACATATAAAGCAATTAAGTTAAGCTTAGTTGTACATGCAATAACTATGAGTAGTTAAAGCTAACTGAAGCTAATGTTAGAGCATTCAGCGCAGCTAAATAAAAGACAAGCAACAGCAATTAAACCAAGCACATAAGACACAATGATTTTAACGTGGTTCACCCAACCATTCTGGGCTACGTCCACACAACAGGGCATTGGCAATCTTATTAATCAAACAAGAGATTACAAACTCTCACACACACTACAAACAATCCGTATGGATACCTGTTATATAGCAAAGAGAATCTAACTGCCTCATAAATCCTCTCACATCAAATTTAGGATGCATTAACTCTCTCCCAACAACCTGGAGCTAATCTAGCAACAAATTCTCATTGTTGTCACACATTGAGATTTTTGTCTATTTTGTTTAAAACAAATCTCAAAAATCTCCACCTTGACAACAATTAGCCTAATACCCTGTTTCATTATTATTTTTATCTTTTCTGCAAGCCAAGAGAAGCCAAACACCAGCGTAGCTTCTCTAACAAAACTGGTTTCGTGAACATGTCTGCACAGTTTTTCTTTGTATGCACCTTTTCAAGAGAGACTCCCCTTTCAGTGATAACCTGTCTTACAAAATGGTACTTAATTGGAATATGCTTTGATTTACTATGATAGGCCGGATTCTTAGCCAAATTTATTGCACTTTGACTATCACAAAGTAACCTGATGTTGTCCTGTAACCTACCAAACTCATCAAGCAAACCTTTCAACCAAACCGCCTCTTTGCAAGCATGCGAAGCAGCAATGTATTCTGCTTCAGTAGTGGATAAAGCAACAATGTTTTGTAGCTTTGACATCCAGCTAATAGCTCCACCTGCAAGAGTAAAGACGTACCCTGAAGTTGACCTTCTCTTATCCAAATCACCTGCAAAATCAGAATCAACATACCCGCAAACAAATTCACTACTCTTATTGTAAGTGATACAATAACTACTTGTGCCTCTCAAATACCGAAGCACCCATTTCACTGTTGACGAGTGTTCTTTACCCGGATTTGCCATATACCTGATGACAACCCCAACTGCATGTGAAATATCTGGTCGAGTACAAACCATCGCATACATCAAACATCTTACTACATTAGCATATGGAATTCGAGACATATAATCCTTTTCTTCATCTGTATTAGGACATAAACTGGAAGAAAGTTGCAAATGAAGGAAGAACTCAGAACTAATAATAAAGCCTACATTATTCATACGTCCCTAAAAGTATTTTCTGTTGATACTTTTGTCATGGATAACCACAGCTTACCATTGCTCCTCTCTCTGAAAATCTCCATGCCCAAAAATCTGTCTTGCTCCTCCTATATCTTTCCACATTTTAATGTCCTCACACCGAGAAATTAACTGTTGATTTCATCATATGTTAGAGGTGCCGAGTTATCGTCAACATACAACACTAAGATAATGAACATGCCATTACTTAACTGCTTAAAGTAAACACAATGATCATAATCACTTCTTATATATTTTTGACTCAACATGAAAGAATCAAATTTCTTGTACCACTGTCGAGGCGACTGCTTCAGACCATACAATGACTTCTTGAGCCTGCAGACAAATTTCTTATTGCGATGCTGAAAAAACCCTTCCGGTTGTTCCATATAAATTTCCTCATCTAAATCTCCATGTAGAAATGCAGTCTTAACATCTAGTTGTTGTAATTCCAAATCAAGCAAAGCAACTAACGCTAACACAATTCGAATTGAAACTATTTTAACAACTGGTGAAAAAATCTCATGAAAATCTATGCCTGCTTTCTGAGAAAACCCTCTTGCAACCAGTCGCGCTTTGTACCTGTCCTCCGTATCATTCACACCCCGTTTCAGCTTGAAAACCCATTTGCATCCCACAGTTTTCCTGTCTTTCGGAAGCTCAACCAGATCCCATGTGCCATTCTTACTTAAGGCCATCATTTCGTCCTTCATGGCTGCTTTCCACTTGTCACTATTCGAACCTTCTATTGCTTCCTGATAGCACAAAGGTTCATTGTCATTAGCAGTAAATGCAACTGAAGTAACATAATCATCATACCTTCTCGGTGGCCGTTTGATTCTTGTCGACCTCCTTAAGGATGTTTCTGGTTGACTACCATCTGTAGGAATTTCTTGCCGATCAGTATCTGAGACCTGTTCATGATCTAAACCTGAACCCTGTTCATGTTCTGATTCTGAAACCTGTTCATGACTAGTATCTGAACTATGGTCATCATGATTATCATTAGAAATGCTATCAAACTGAATGTGTTGAAAGTCAGATACATCATCCTGTTTCAATCTACTATCTACATCTAACTGTACAAGAGAGGATTCATTAAACTTTACATCTCTGTTGATGATGATTTTGCGGGTAGTAGGATCCCACAATCTATATCCCTTTGTTCCAACACCATACCCAACAAAGATATACCTTTTAGACTTTGGATCTAACTTAGTTCGCCGATGTTTAGGCACTAGAGCATATGCATCACAACCAAACACTCTGAGTTTAGAATAATCACAAGGGTGTCCTTTCCATACCTCTTGCGGAATCTTGCAGTCTATCGCCATCGATGGAGATCGGTTTATCACATAACAAGTTGTTGCCACTGCTTCCGTCCACAACTCCTTTTGCAACCCGACGTTACTCAACATACTCCTTGCTCTCTCTAGAAGAGTCTTGTTCATGCGTTCAGCAACTCCATTTTGCTGAGGAGTATAAACCGTGGTCTTATGTCTCTCGATCCCTGCATCCTTGCAATAGCTGTCAAACTCCTTGGAAGTAAACTCACCACCATTGTCAATTCTTAAACATTTTATTGTTCTACCAGTGCTGTTTTCTACCAATGCTCTAAACTGCTTGAAAACTGAAAAAACATCAGACTTCCTTTTCAACATGTAGACCCACACTTTCTTAGAAAAGTCATCAATAAATGATACAAAATACGACGAACCACCATATGAAGATGTAGGCGCTGGTCCCCAAACATCTGAATGGATATAATCAAGTATGCCTTTACTAGTATGTTTGCCTGTTTTAAATTTTTGTTTACTTTGTTTTCCAAACAAGCAATGCTTACAGAAATCTAACTTTCCAGACTTCAGATTTGGAAGTAACTTGCGATCAGCCAAAATTTTCAACCCTCTTTTGCTCATATGGCCCAACCTTTGATGCCATAGGCGAATGGAACTACTGTCATGTTCAGACACCGTAGACACATGAACTGACCCTGTTCTTCCTTCTAACTGAAACAGATTTTCTACTTTCTTAGCTTTCATTACTAGTAAAATACCTTTATAGATTTTCATAACTCCACCTTGAATTACAGTTTTATATCCATTCGTGTCAAGTGCTCCCAGTGAAATTAGATTTTTTCTTAAGTCTGGAACATGTCTTACATCTGTTAACAATTTAGTTGTGCCATCAAACATTTGCAGTTGTATACTTCCTATTCCCACAATATTAGATGTGACATCATTACCCATGTACACGACTCCATCATTAACTGATCTATACGTCTTAAACCATTCTATATGAATACACATGTGGTTTGATGCACCAGAATCTAACAACCAATGTTGATCATGATTTGACATATTAACAGACAACACTTCGTCGCTCATACCTGAACCAGATGTCGAACCTGTATCTGTCGCATTTTCCTCCTTCTTCTCTGTCGAAGAATCTGCTTTCTTCTCTGTTTGCTGTCTCTTCCAGCAGTCTTTCTTCAAATGCCCCGATTTGCCACAAAACCAGCACTTTACTTTGCTCTTCTTCCCTTTCGACTTTGAACGCGAATCGCTGCGCTTACCAGAGCGTCTTTCTCTAGAACGACCTCTAGCCATCATTGCTTCTGATGTAGAGGTGTCAACATTCGACCGCTTCCTGGTCTCCTCGGACAACAAGGCTCCAACCACATCGTCAAACTCAAGGACGGCTGCAGTACTAAAGCTTATGGAAGTAACAAAGTGATCCCACGATTCGGGCAATGAACACAATAGAGTTATTGCCTTATCCTCTGAATCAAATTTTACATCTAGAATTTGTAATTGTACCAATAGATTATTGAAAACATTCAGATGGTCAGTAATCGAGGTACCTTCCTTCATCCGCAAACCATAAAGCTGTCGCTTCAGGAGAATCCGATTTGTCAAAGATTTCGTCATGTAGAGCTTTTCAAGCTTGATCCACAAGCCTGCGGCGGTCTTCTCTGACACAATGTTGAACAGAACGTCATCCGCCAGACATAACCGAATTGCGCTCAGAGCTCTGTCATCCAACTCATCCCATTCATCCTCCGTCATGGAAGAAGGCCTTTTGCTTCTCCCCAACAGCGCTTTCGCCACGCCTTGTTGAATCAGCATATCGTGCATCTTAAGCTTCCAGATCTCGAAATTGTTTTTGCCATTGAACTTCTCAATTTCAAACCGGGCATTTTGAGTTTTCGCCATCTTGTTTAAAAAACAAACAATCTCCAAATCCAACTTTAAATCAATGAAGTTTGTGTTTAAAAAATTCCTTTGCCTTTAAAAAACAAACAAATATCTGTCCTTTGTACTTCACATACAAATTTCTGCAATGTGCACTTATATGCCTTTGCTTTCATACCATATGCGAATGGTATTAAACTCCACCTTAAAAAAAGGGCCTAAATACCATATACACATGGCATATTACAATTTAAACAAAGCCCATTTAAATCGATTATCATTCATATGCCACCACTCAAATTAATATACCAGACCTTATGCCCCACATCGATTATGCACATCGATTTATATGGCACTTCAAATAAATCTCTTTAAAAAAAAATGAAGTTCTTCATATGCAAATGGCATTACTCAAGTCGATATGTCATAAAACAAATCGATTTAAGCTCCACTTCAAATCGATTTCAAAAACGATCTCTAAATACATGTTCAAACAGCAGGTAGCATTACCATGTAACTATGCAGGGAGGAATATAAAATAGCAATGTCATTCACCCGTAACACTGTCCGCTGCAGGCAGTTACAAACGTTCTGTTTTGGCATGCGCAGGTCCACCGCCACACGTTCTGCGTATCCTGGCAGAACAAGCACCAGCAGCCGACAGTCAATTGCCACTGCTTCCAACGCCGCACCAAGCAACGCTCAAACAGAGTACGCCAATCCTTCGCTGCGCCACGCCTCCAACTTTCTCTGATACCAATTGTTAGAGCATTCAGCGCAGCTAAATAAAAGACAAGCAACAGCAATTAAACCAAGCACATAAGACACAGTGATTTTAACGTGGTTCACCCAACCATTCTGGGCTACGTCCACACAACAGGGCATTGACAATCTTATTAATCAAACAAGAGATTACAAACTCTCACACACACTACAAACAATCCATATGGATACCTGTTATATAGCAAAGAGAATCTAACTGCCTCATAAATCCTCTCACATCAAATTTAGGATGCATTAACTCTCTCCCAACAACCTGGAGTTAATCTAGCAACAAATTCCTATTGTTGTCACACATTGAGATTTTTGCCTATTTTATTTAAAACAGAAAATCTCAACAGCTAAGTGTGCTTTATGCTCTGCTAATGTGCACATGTACCACATGCAAGCATTAAGTTAACTTAACTAAGCAAGTGCACATCACATGCAAGCAGTAAGTTAACTAAAGCTAATCTAGGTGCCTGTACACCAACATAGCTAGTCTAGGTGCATGTACACCAACAATCCATGTGCGGTGTCATTTTTTTCTGTGATTGAAAGTCATGGGTGAAAATGTTTTGGGCCGTTCATGAATTCTGTCCACCCAAGTAGATAAATATCCAAGAAATAAGGTGTTTAGATTGTTTATATAATTTATTAGAGTTTTTAAGTCTCCAAAATACCCAGATTTTATCAATGTATAACTGTTTTGTAAACCAAAAAAGTCCCCATAAGACCAATAATTCCGCCGTGGTATTAGTGCTTTGTCCCCATACTAGTGAATTTTATATCATTAATGAATTTTAGCTCTTTTCCGGCTACTCTCTTGGTTTCTATTAAATTTTTCTCACCTGTCACTTTCGACGTTTGAAAATTTTCTGCAGTTGTCAAATACGTTTAAAATTTTCCCGGCCTAGTAGAATTTTTCTCACGTGTCACTTTTGACATTTCAAAATTTTCTGCAGTTGTCAAATACGTTTAAAATTTTCCCGGCCTAGTTCGCACTAATACATTGTCACAAGCCACAAACAGCACGTGAGGAGTTACAGTAACAAAAGCATATTTTCTAATTTAACCTCTATTTAAAATTGTAGATGTAATGTCAAATTTACGGTTTAGAATTTTTCTCACCCGTTCACTTTTGACGTTTCAAAATTTTCTGTAGCTGTCAACTACGTTTAAAATTTTCCAGGCCTGGTTCGCACAATAATACATTGTCACAAGCAGCATGTGAAGAGTTGCAGTCACGTGAGGGCCTTCGAACAGTGAGACATGTTAAATAGGTATTCTCCTTTTCTCTTAAAGTTCAACATTGCTTTGCCCTGCTGTGTACTTACTCTCTTCACATCAATGGCCGCTCATTAATTGCCAACGTGATTTTCACTCTATAACGCTCGGTGATTTTCTAAGTTTTGTACTTATCAATTCCTAGAGTGAGGAGATAGTTATCAACATATCATTGGTTATCTATCTATTAAGTACATAATTTAACTGTGGTATATACTGCACCGTCCATTAATATATGGAAAGTAAAAGATATATTGGTTGTAGTGGTGAAATGAGTATATTCAAAATAAAATTTCAACACTTCTCAAGATTTTGTCAAATTCATATGAGATTTGTACTGGGAAAGACGGTCCTTTGATTACAGAATTACTTTACTTGGAAGCTATTCCACTAATACTTTGTCACAAGCAGCACATGAAGAGTTGCAATCATGGGTTGTCTTGAATTGATGTAAGTTTAGTTATTTAAAAAAGTCATTGGGTTATAGATTTTGGAGTATTTTGACAGATAAAGAAGTGTCCAACAATTCACTTTTATATTTCAAATTTTTTACATATTTTGAAATCTACAATAAAAACCACTTCTTCACTCTATATTCTGAAATCTACAATAAAAATAAAGTAGTTATATTCTCCTTTTGTCTGTGAAGTCCAACATAGCTTTGGCGTGCCATACTGTACTTACAATACAGAGTGATCAGAAGTCGTCTGCCCATGTTGAATATATATATGTGTGGGGGGGCCTATAGTTAATTGACCAGGGGATTTCGTCCGAGCTGCCGTATTAAGATCCAATGCATTGTGAAACTATTATTTTTTGAAGTTTGCGTCCAAAATTCTGCGCCATTCAGTCAGAGGTAGGTTTACTAGAACTGGACCAAGATTGATTTTGACAGCATTTTTTTTTATTGAGGTAATACACATTTTTTTTAAGGTTATAACTTCATTAATGTAATTGTGGTTGGCAGTATATGTTCACTTTTACATTTAAATAAATTTAAATTTAAATGTGGACATATATTGTTTAACCCTATTCATGAGGTTATAGCCTGAGAATAATGATTCTCTTATGAATCATAGTTTTTTTCAAAGATTTGTTTTGTTGTTGTTACTTGTATGATGCATTACTTAAATTTGTGATTGTATAATTATGTGATAGTATATTATTTATATTAACAATCTAGTAAGAGAGGATGTGTAAGTTCGCTTGTTTATGTGTTATTTTTTAAAATAAAAACTATTTTCTAAACATAAAAATAATATAGTTTATAAAAACTATAAATTAAAATGCTAAAAAGTAATTAGAAGTAAAATGTGTGAGTAAGATCTTTAAATCTTATATTTTAAAAAATAATTTCAACAAGAAATTTATATAAATTATTTGAAGATTTATGTTAACTAATTTATGTCTATATCAACTTCATACATACATACATACATATATATATATATATATATATATATATTGAAAATACTATATTTTAATGTTGTATATAAAAAAAATAATCAATGTGGGTTATCATATTAAAATATTTTAATACTTATTAATATTCAGATATACTTAAAATTGTATTAATAATGAAACATCATTTTAATTTGCATGTATATGTTATGTAAAATATTTTAATATCAATTATGTATCATTTAAAAAAAATGTATATATCATGAAAAAATTAAGTTTTTATGGTTACAACATTTATTCTGTCCTATATATACTCTATTTACTATTATGATCTCTCTTTGCTTATGTTAAATTCTTACTTAAGATGAATCTAATATGTACTTAAGATAGATCTATGGTGGTCATATATAGATAAAAATTGCATTGAAAATTGCATTCTCACACACAAAAGCCATATATATACCATATATATATATATATATATATATATATATATATATATATATATATATAGAAGATGCAACTATACTAGTCTAACACATTCATGAATATAAATGAGATTGTCATATATTTGAAAATTTCTCTAATATATATGAAGTCATACACATTAGTGATAACAAATTCATTTATGTATCTAAATGTGTGATTAATATGTCATACATCATTAATACATAAGTATTTTGATAATGTGTGTGCTACTATTTCTTATGTGTAAATGTGCTATTCATGAGGAAGTGTGAGCCTCTTGGTTATGTGTAAATGCATTATTTATGTGTGCAAGAGTGTATGTAAATGCATTATTAATTTTCCATATATCATTCATATATAAGTGTTTTATTAATGTGTGAGTGTGTTGATTATGTGTAAATGCATTATTTATGGGTGTGTGAGTGTATCTTTCAGGTGCAAATGAATCATGTATAAATGTGTGTGGGATAACTCAATGAGATTGATGTTTATGTGTGGATGTCTAGATTACTTGTTTCACTTATATGTGAAATGTAACACTTATGTAAGTATGGATAATTGCATAATTTATGTGCATCACTTATATTGAGCGTATCATATATGTACCAGAATGTGGTGCAAAATGTGGGGCTTATATGTGAATGTGTCACTTATACATAATTACATTTTTTATATATGTGTGTGTATCACTTATTTTATTGAACATGTCACTTACATCTATTTTGCGTATGAACTTATAACATATATACTTGGGTGCATCATTATGTATGTTATTCATCTATACAAATTAGATTATTGAATTAACTATATAACTTTCATCTCAATAACAAGTTGAAGACTATTATCCTTTTCAAAAAATTAATATATCCAAAAATTACTTACTCTATTGAAACATTAAAAACACTTCATTTTCTACCTATCACATATGAAATCCAATAAATCTTTATTCCATTATTAAAAATATTTATAAAACTAGTTAAAATCCTTCTAAACAAAAATTATCATCCTAGAAAATTAATAAATATTTATGAATTATATTATAAACAATTACCACTTTCTAATTAATACATAAAATAATTAATATATACAAAAATTTGTAATAAAACTAATATATATATATATATATATATATATATTCCTTTTTCATTTTTATAAAGTAAATATTTATAAATATAACTTAAATCAAAATGAAAAAGAAAAATAAAACTCACAATCAAATCAAAATTAATATCGTCTCAATAATGTACTAATAAAATGTAATCATGTAACATCTGATTTTTCATATTTAAAATAAAAAAATTAAAGGATATAAATATATATATATATATATATATATATATATATATATATATATAAATAAGGAAAGAGTAGATTTATGTATTAATTTGAGCTTGTTCTCGACATAAAACAAGGTGATTTACAATGAGAATTCAGTGCGAGTAAAGACTCCTAATTGTTTTTCTTTCATTCATAGGTTGTCCTATTTTCTAGCCTACAACTATAAAGACGTCAAAATTTCCTCAAAATAAGCATACATTTGCAACTGATATCATGTAATATCTAAAAAAACCAAAAATAGGAAGAGCTTCTATTCAGGTAGTTATTCCTCCATGTCAGTCGGGATATTGAGATCAAATCCTGGTCCTTTCTCGTCTACTTCCATGCTCTTGTTCTACGATAGGAATTTGAGCTCTTCTAGTTGAAATCTAAGTGCATCAATCTCGTCCTCCATCTACCTAATTTTTTCGTTCTTGGCAATTTGTTGTTCTTACATGTTTAGTGTTTCTTGCTACTATTGATGAATACTATGTTGAATTATCTGCAATCCCATTCTTATTTCCTCATGCTAAGATGTGCATCCCTCACAAGAAGCCTGCACAGACCCACTCCCCTTTCTACTTCTGCCAAAAAGCAGCTTGTCCTTGGTCGACAACAACCCCAAGGCCCAGTGGCCAGGCTCCCAACCTCTGAATTGATCTTTGCTTCCATCCATGGAACAACACCCATTCTCCCAAAACTTTTTTCCAGGATCCTACAGCAGTCACGCCCACTGACAATAACCCAATTCCTATCTATGACAAACATAGACGATAGTCTGTCACCTTTTCAGACTCCCACCATAGTCGCTAACCACTTCTCTCCCCCAAAGCCCCTATATTTTCCAGGACCTTCCTTCTTCAACCCCTTGCCACACTCTCAAGAATTAGCGCTACCCTCACATCACAACTCCTTCCCCTGCCATCCAGACTCTAGATCACAACCAAAATTCCTCGGTGAAAACCAAGAAGAGAGGTGAACGAAACTCCCAAAAAACCCCTCAACACCCAATATCCAATCTTATCACAGGCCCGAAACCTATAGATTCTCCCAGAATCCTTCTCCAGAGGGAACTCAAAATACAGATCCTGGAGACTCCCATAGTTCCCAACCTTGGTCCAAATACTAAACTTATCACAGGCCCAATATCCTAAACCACCTACAAGATCACTTTACAAATTCACCACCCATGACTCAATAAATTCTCCGAATCACCTACTCTAATTCCAAAATTCCTCTTCCCACTGGCCTCTAGGATGACTGAACAAAGTACTAACCAAACATTCTTGAAGCCTTATTTTCTAGACAGAGCCTGCTTCATAGGCAAACTCCACCTGACCTTACTAACAAAAATAGGCTTTTTGTCGTAATAGGACTTGAATCTACTGCATAAATAGAGCGTGAGATGGCCGTGGATGACCTCACTTTGCAACCACTTCATGTCACCATCTTCCCCACGAACCTCCATGATTCATCTGTACTTTGATTCAACCTCTAAAATTTTTCTTTAAGGAATTTCCCAAACCAACTGTGGATCCCTTCTCAGTGGGATTAAATTCCACTCTCCATTTTCTATATTTTGCATGCTCTTAATTTGATTGCGCCAAAAACCTCCCTTGCTCCTGGTCCTGTATACCTCAGCTCTTCTTCTCAAAATTGCAGTGATGAAAAGTTAATTGCATGTGTGACACCGATCAACACGCATCGGAGACCCACGTCCCACGCCCATGGAGTGGCTGCCATGAACACCAACGAGCTGACTTAGGGATGGAGGCCAGATGGGACATGACCTATAAGGGCCCATGGGGAAGAGGGGGCACCATGACAATGAGGATGTCTGCGAATGAATCAAGGGAGGGGAAATCATAGACAAAGAGAAAAGGGGGGAGGAGGGAGAAATATAGGGGAAGAAGGGGATAGGACATCAAGGGTGACGGGGAAGGGAAATAAATGAGTAAATACACTAACCATTAACTTCAACCTTAACCCCATGTTACACGTTAATTTGTCACCATGAAATTTGACTGTCCATATAGGTCTATCACCAATTATATCATGTTCCCTTAGAAGTCAAAAACCTTAATGTTCCTGAATCAGGTCTTGAAATTGGAGAAAAGCTCTGTAAAACCATTAAAATTCTACCTCCGTACTTTTTCTAGCCTTTTCATACGAATGCACTAATGTTTGGTCTATAAACTATGGCAACCCCTGCACGTTTTGCTACTATTACCTGCAGACCCGCGTGAAAATAAAAATAAAAGAAAAAGCAAATTTTAGAAGCCTAGCTGGTCGAAAATTCTCACAACTGGAAGCTTCTAGAGTCATGATCAGTTCGATCTTTATCCCTCCACTCATGGAGCTTATCGCTTGGTTCATGGAGCTCAAATCTCTTCATGAGAGGAATCCAACCCCCTCTTCATGGAACTGAAACTACCTCCATTTCCCTATAAATTGAGCTTAAGTTCCAGGTTCAAGGGTAGAGACTGAGATGTTGAGTAAATTGTAAATGTAATTTCTCAAGAGAATTACCAACAGTGCATACTTTCTACACTAGTGAGTTGTTGTTGGCATGAGAATGATCACACCCTTATGTCCATAACTCCATGTTGGTATTCAGAGAGGAAGGTTTATCAAACTGAAGCAAAAATGATTGGTCAGGACACCGGTAAAAATTTGTACGGCATTAAGGCATTAGGTTGTAAGATTACTCTTTTTATTGAAGATAATACATATGGATCTCTTTTTCTCATTGATTTTTTCTTATGCTTGTTGAAATAACATCAATACTTAGACTCCTTGATCACTAAGTTCGATTAGATTTTCTTGATTATTATATGTTGTAGATGCTTTGATCCTTTTGTCTTGTCTTTGATTGCAGGTTCTACTTATTAGAGAAACTACTTTGGAGTGACGGGACAAAATACTACATCGAATGTTTGGATTCCAAGGTAGGAGCATGCCCTCTCTACTTTCTTATAATAATTTTGAAATGCAATTAATCTAAAGAAAAAGGTTTCCAAATGGATGTTTGTTTCTAGCTACTCGTTTAGTACTAGGGAGATCGCTCTTGTCCATAAGAGGGATTAATATGCATAACAAAATGGCGACCATACTGGGGAACTAGAACTTAGTTTTCTTTATTTATTTTCAGTTTGAATTTTGAAGTTTTTTTATTTTGAATTCTCTGAATTGGGTTGGGAAGACAAATTTTAAGGATCCCTAAAAGAGATTTTATTATTTATTTTTCCAAGTTTTTCCTTGCCCCCACAGTTTTCAGCAGAAAACAGTGCGGAAACCTCCATAGTTTTTAGTTCAAAACAGTGCCCATCCATTCTATTTTCCATTAAAAACTGCGCATCCCCGGAAAAGTTTTGAAAAAAATAAATTTGTCTTTTTTAGAGCCAGATAACCTGATGCTTCAAGTTTTCCTTAATCTATTTACAGTCTCATCAGTCTTTGTTAAGTTAATTGGGTGTTTTGAGTTTCTTTTTTGAGAAATTATTAATTAGATTTCCTTTTGTCATTACTTCGAGGTTTGTCTCAGTTCTTAACAAATTTTCCATATTTTTTCTTTTGTGTCTGAGTGTTAATCACCTTTGAGTGTTTTTAGTTTTTACCTTTGGAATTATCACCCAATTTTCTTTACTTACACTTGATTGGTTCCTTAGATTACATTAGTGAAGGAAAATAGCGTTTTTGTTCTTTCGCTGATTTGGAATCATCTTGTGTATGATAATACTCTTACATAGATTACATTTGCATAGTTTTCAAGTGAATTGTGCATAGATTACATTTGCATAGTTTACATTCTCGAAAAAGCACTAGTTTTTCTTGATAAAATTAGTGCATTATAGAATTTGTTATATTTTCTCTTATTTATCAATCTTTGCATTATTGGAAGTGAATGGAACCTCTCTCCTTACTTTAGTTAGAATTCATCGAAGTGAAAGATTACATTATCATATTCTATTGCATTCAGTTTTGGGTTGGATCATAACACCAATGGTTTCATATCCATTTACCCTTTGAGTAATAACAACCCAAATAACATAGTGCTTAATAAAATTCATCTAGAAATTTTTACATTTTTTTGGGCTTTTTCCACCAATCTACCTTAGGCTATTTCTTTGGAATAGGTTGTGTTAGCCCCCCTATGAAATTCTTGACAAGCAAGCTGGGGGCTAGATTGTTCTGGAGCCTCCAAGGAATGCCTTTCCCCTGAAAATTCATCCTCCTTGGAGTCTCTTTGTGCTGTGCCCAATTCTAATCCCCTCTGCTGATCCATTACTCAAAAGGACCTATTACTCCCTCTTTTACCTCTATATCCTTGCAAGATTCCCCATCACAACCCCTATTTTCCCTTTTTCAAAACTCCCCTTTAATCCCCCCATTATCCCTTTAAATCCTCTCTAAATCCTGTTTCTGCCCCTGCTTTGACCGTTCCCACCCTTCATTCCCATATCGTTGCCCTTAAAAGGCTTCAAAATACATTAGTAATGGATTAAAACCCATTTCAAACCCTATATCAGGCCTTAGCCCCCTTCTGCGTTAGCCCTGCACCTTTCTTCCCATGAGACCCAGCGCTGTCACCAACGCTAAATCTGTCGGGCGCTTAGCCTCTCCGAATCTATCTCCGCGCGAAAAAATCCTTCAAAACCTTTTAAATGCGCATATATATGGGTTTGATATATAAATTTAAATCGAAGAATCTCCACCGTCCGTTAAAGATCAGATCCAACGGCGCGGAGTGCGCTCAAAACGGTGGTCCCCTCCTCCCCTACTTTCACTGTTCATAAACAGCTGTGGTTTTTTCCGCACCACCGTGGGGCGCTGAGTGGTTTTCCCTGGACACCCAGCGATTCCACTTAGCTCCTGCCACGCGTCCTCCTCACTGTCCCGAAACCGCCCTCATTTCGCGCATTAATCTTCGGTACAGAGCGCGCAGCGGAATCCATGTCAGCTGTCTGATTCCGATCGCCCCATCCGACAGTCCTCGCTCGACGAAGTAGCGAGGGGTTTAGCGCAGCTTCCGTAATCCTGACCCGTCGTCACCGCTCCTCGCTACACTACTAGTCATCGATTTCTTTCGCGATCGACGGCCCTCGTCCGTCCTCCTTTGTTGAATATTCCACCCTCACCTGGTCCCTCCACGTCAACGTCCCACGTGCACCCTTCGTGCACATGCCTTTCCGTCACATATATTGCTCCATTCTTCGTGTTGTTTAATGATTTTTCATTCACAGTTCTCTCTATATACCATCACCTCCGCCATTGCATTTTACATCATCCCTCTATAAGTTTTTCCCTCCACCACGCCATCTGCACGGTCACGCTCATCTTCCACATCATCCGCCACCCCATCTAGGGTTTTCCTCATAGTTTTCGTGTTTTTTGCAGGATTGAAAACAATGAAAGACCGCCACAATACGCAGCTTCTGTTACAGTGACAGAGAAATCAGGAAAGGGCATCTTCGACAGCGGGAATGTATAGAAAATGACCCTGGGAGATGAACGCAGGACACACATTAAAGAGAGTAGGTTTTAAACTTTATAAAAGCCTCCCAGCGCCATTAAAAGCTCGAGCTACCCTGTCAGAGGCAAAATGGAGCGGCAAAGCATTCCAAGTACAAAGCAAAAGAGATGAAGGCAAGCTAATGAAGATATTAAGCCTTTAATCAAAGGTTTAGAAGGCAAAGCAACAGTTTGAAGACCCCGAGGATCTATCCAAAAGGTCCTGAGCGCAGTAGCAGAATGTCCCTGAAAGAATTTCCGCCCTAACTACAGTTTAGAAGCAGCCAGACATTTATGAAGCAGACTTCTCAGCTGTTTTTCACCATTTGTTTATTCCCCACAAGTACAAAAGGTATGGCCACCAGAATGCAGCAAAGTCATGTCTGGAGTAAAGGTAAATCTGAATAAGATCACTCCTGCATAAAGAAATGACAGAAATTAAATACACAGCAGTCAAACAGAATGGGTTTCGGCCCTGCATTCATTTTTGTGTTTAATGTTACTTTTAATTTTCACCTACCCTCTCAGTCGATCTTCTGTCCATCATCTGCTATAAAGCACAGAAGGAAACATTGTAAAGGTTGTTGATGAGATATCAGTGAAACGCAAGCATTTTGTTCTTGAGACAGGATTCTCTGCGTAATATTGTAAGATAGGCTGAGATTTGATGTATTCAGACTGAATGTTCAAGCTATGGGCTATGATGTACCTGATCGGTGTTGTTTTTAATATGACAAGCTTATTCCTTTGGATCCTGATCTTAAGCAGCTGGTGATGTTTCTCCTTTCTCCGTATTTGTGATTGACTTGATTTCATTTCATCATGTTTCTTCAGGCTTGCATCAGAAGTTTGGCATAATATTTACCCTTGATAGGTACCTTATGTTGCTGCTCTCCCAGCCTTTTATGTTTTCTGCTTAGCTGTGTATCTGAATATTGGTTTCAATTGATTTAACTAGTGTAGTGGATGTTATTGCCTGTTCTCTGATGTATGAATTAATGAAGTCTATGTTTAGATGTTCTTATTAAGATTTAATTGGATGTGTTGAGAACTATGGGGGGTCTAGAACCTTGTCTCTACCTCTCTAGGGTCTTGCTTCCCAATCAAGCCTTTCTAAGATCCCTTGTCCTACCTCTGATTTTGTCCAAGTAGGTCTGGAGTTAAATGACCTCTGACTTGATCTATAGACAAAGTTGGATGGTTCTCTTTCACTCATTTTCAGTCCTTAATGTCCCATTCCCAATAGCATCTTTAAGATCCAGATGTTCTAGATGACTAGCCCAACTGAAAGCTTGCACATTGAACACAAGTAAATCCTTTCTTGACTCCATTTCCCAATGGCTTTGATGTTCCCTGAGTTGTCGATCTTAGCCTAATCCCTTGGTCATCATCCTTGTCTTGTATTGGACCTTCTTTCCTGATTCCCAACAACTAAACATAAACAATCAAACAAACAACCCTGAGCCATATAACTAGCCTAAAACCTCAACATTTGAGCTTCAAAGACATAAAACCTTTGACAATCATAGAGAGATCCCTCTCTGGACTTAGGAGGGCTAGATCCTAAGGTCTGAAAGTGGTTCTATGTTGTCTCATCTTTTGGTCTTGTCAACCTGGCCAAAACATGGGAAGCCCAACAGGTTGTAGTTAAATTTCCAAAGAAACTAAACAAACAATAGTATCTTGCAGTAAAGGAAAAATTTCAATTGTTGCATTTGTGCTTTGGGAAGCTCTTCTTAAAAGAGTCAAGCACGAGATCATGTTGGACCCAGTGAGGTAATCGTAACTATCTCATTGGAAAAGATAGAAGATGTGCATGTAATACAAACGGTGAACCTCGGATTAACCATTATCGAGGAGCCTGGGGTCAGTTGTTGGCAAACCTTGGATTTACCATATCAAGGAGCCTTCAAGGGGATTGAGCTTGATACTCTTCCCTTGCGTGTATATCGTATCGTGGACTGTTCCCCTAGGTGCAATTGTCTCAGTTGGTGACCTTAGTGACTATAATATTTAAGGTTTTTCCCAAGGTGATGATGGAGGGAAGGTCCCACTACACCTAGAGTAGACGTTGACTAGACTCACTGGACTTTCTAGAGGGTACTCTTTACTTCAAGATGGCAAAGTGAAGTTACTTGCACTAGACTATTTCATTAAGCAGGTTGTCAAGGTAACTATTCTTACCGCTATTTTTTCACATTGATCTTTGTGACATTGGATTTCATCACCAACTAGTGGTTTCACTATGAAAACAAACTGTTTGTGTGTGGTTTGACCCCTATATTTGATAGCGCGTGTTTATTTTTTTATTTTTACTTTTTAGAGACCTTAGGTGTGGATTTTGAATTTGAATTGTTAATAAATTCATTGAAGTTGAATCTAATGGAAATAGTTGCAAAATTTACGAACCAAGGAACCCCTCTTAACGAAAATCCTAGTACTTTTTCCTTACTTTGGAAATGTTGGTCCTCATTCTATGGCTACATTGTCATTACCTTGATTTACCATAGGTTTATTGGTATGGCTATTTTCAACTCCGTTGGCCTTGAATACTCAAATTGTTCCACCTCAACCAGATGCTTCACCTCAATAAATTTCATCGTCTCAACATCACCAACCTCATGTTGACCCTTTACCTTCTTCACCCAACATGTCTTCCTCCCTTTCTTCTTCTTTTCTTGGTAAAAAACTTGATGCTACTAACCAGGTGGATAAGAAGAAGAAGAAAGGGAATAAGAAGAAGAAGAAGCAAGATAAGAAATAAGTCAACCAACCAACCATGGTTGTAAGTGTTAGTAGCGTTGAGGAATCCTCCAACATGTATCGTAAACCCAAATTCCCTTGCCAGCTTTGTAAGGGTGACCAGTTCCTTATCAAATGTCTTGGTATTCCAAAGGTCTTGGAAGTATGGTTAGAAAATTCTCATCAACTTACTGTTGATCCATCAACCAGTGATTGTCAAGTTCCTGGGAAATAGGGTAAATTTAGGTTTCCTTGTAGGTTATGCAAAGGGAGTTGTCAAAATCACATTTTACCTCACATGGATGAAGCCTAAAAATTGTTGGAAAACCTTACTATTCCACAGTAAAAAATTCCAACTGGTCACCATAAAATTTATCCCAACCTACTGTCAACTGACGAAGTGATTGATCTATTTCCAAGTACAGTCAATCCCACTCTTCCATTGGAGAGTGAAACTCATATTACTCAGATTGATGATCCATTAGTTGATTAAGTGGTCAACTTGATTTCACATTCGGTCGATCCCACTCTTCCTGTCGAGAGTGAAATTCATACCGTTCAGGTTCTTCCTTTTACATTAGATTCTTCTATGTCAGGGGGAATTTCACGTATTTCTATAGAATGCTCTCTAAGTACTGAGGTCTTTTCCTTTGATTGGAGTAGACTGAAAAAACCTTGTCTTCTTTCCTCCATCCCTTTTCAAATCATTATGAAGGCTTGTGAAAAGAATGTGTGTCGTACAAATGTAGATGAAGGTGATTCTGTTAGTATTTTATCCTCAACTACTTGGCAAGCTTTGGGCTCCCCTCAGCTTGTGCTTGTTATGCACAATCTAACAGCTTTTAACAAATCATTAGTGAACCTTTAGGGATCCTTCCTAAGTTTCCTAATATATTGGAAGGTAAAACTGTCTGTATTGATCTTTTGGTAGTCTGAGGCCCCTTGGATTTCAATTTTCTCCTTGGGCGAGACTATGTCTATGCAATGAAAGCTGTCGTATTGACACTCTTTCGCATGATGTCTTTCCCTCATAATGGAAACATTGTGATTGTTGACCAACTTTCTTTCGTTAGTCTTGATTCAACTACCAATAATCCGACACCCCTAAATTTTCCTTATACATAAGTGGTATCTACCTTGCCACGGGTCAATTATGTGGAAACTAGTCCCATGTTTTCAGTTACCGATGCAAGCGAGCCTCTCACTGTTTGCTCGACTTCCTTTGACTTAGATGCGGTAATTGACATGGAAAACCCTATGGGATTATTTGAAGGCGATGTTCTTATCCATATTTATTCCCTTGACATGTGTTCCTTGCAGAGAACTATTCTTCCATCTGATGAAGACCTCTTGGAAGCCATGATCGAGGTGCCCCCCTTCACATGTGTTTCTTCCATTTGGAAGCCATGAACAAGGTTCCATGAGGATGGTTCTTTTACTGCGTCAACGTCGTTTAAAAAATGAATCAGTTAATTTAGAGGATAGTTCCTTTTATTGTGTCAACCTCGCTAAAAAATGAAACATGTCACCATGAGGAGAGTTCCATTTCCTATGTCAACCTCATTAAAAAATGAAACAGGTTCCCTTGAGGATAGTTCCTTTTTACTGTGTCAATCTCATTAAAAAATGAATCAGATCATCATGAGGATAGTTCTTTTACTGTGTCAACCTCGTTAAAAAATGAAACAAGGATCCTTGAGGAGAGTTCCTTTTACTGTGTCAACCTCGTTAAAAAATGAAACATGTCATGAGGATAGTTATTTTTCTATGTCAACCTCGTCAAAAATTGAATCAGGCAATAAGCATAGTTCCTTTTCTTGTGTCAAGCTCATTAAAAAATGAAACAAGGGTCCATGAGCATAGTTATTTTCTTGTGTCAAGCTCGTTAAAAAATGAATCAAATCCTCTCCTAATTAAGTTGAGTCTTTGATTAGATCTCGTAACTATTAAGTCGAGTCTTTCATCTGATCTCGTAAATGAAACTTCCTTCCATCCAACTATTGGTAACCAGTAGTCTACTTAGTTGAATGAAATGAAGCTTGGGGGGCATGTGCTCTAACAAGTTACGCTTGGGGGGAGTTTAAACCACTTTCAAGCATAATTTTCTTTGTTTCAAGCTTGTGTAAAAATGAAACCACTTTCAAGCGTAATTTTCTTTGTTTCAAGCTTGTGTAAAAATGAAACAAACCTATCTCAAGCATTATTTTTCCTT
The DNA here is from genome assembly GCA_034641835.2 of Pinus albicaulis. NCBI lineage: Eukaryota > Viridiplantae > Streptophyta > Pinopsida > Pinales > Pinaceae > Pinus > Pinus albicaulis. The sequence goes on along the minus strand of CM076580.1, from coordinate 1,710,664,564 downwards.
TGTTTCAAGCTTGCGTAAAAATGAAACAAACTTATTTGAAGCAAAGTTTCCTTTGTTTCAATCTTGTATGAAAATGAAACCTATCTTGAGTCCATTTTGGTTATTATTTTCAAGACTCATTAAACTCATGAAAATCTTGAGATTATTTTTCCATCTTTCATTCTCGTAAAACACATGAAAATGCCAAGTTCTTTCCATCTTTTCCTACTCATAAACTAAATTTAAAGTTGGTCATACTGAGTATACTTTTATTACTTTTTCGGGTTCTATAATAATACAAAAAAGAGAAACCCTGGAGTTCTCTTTTAAGCCTTTTTCAGACTCTCAAAATATGAAAAGATCGTCGAGTACTTGAATATTTGAACTCGTTAAAGTAAAATAAACAATTGTCCTTTCAGTATTAGTTTACCCCTTTTCCGGACTGAAATGGAATAATTACGAAAAAGGTATACATTGACTAATCATGGTCAATAGAGTTCTCTCCTGCAGTATTTTACCCTTTTTCAGGCTTGAGAGACTAAATTTATGAAAAATAACAACCATGGAGTTTACTTTTGTTTTTCTTCTGACTCCCTAAAACTGAAAAACCCCGAGTTTCTCCTATACTGGACTTGTTAAAATTTAACAAAAAAGATTTGTCGATTACAAACAGGACCGAACCAATCCTTCTTAGGGGTCGATTTTAATACTAATATGGACTCATTCGAAGGATGAGCATAAACAAACAAGAAAATTTTATCCTCCTCAAGCCTGTAAAAAATAAAGAGGTAATTGCCAGTAATGGTGGGGGAAAAAGAGAGAAAAATAATCTAGTTGTCACCCTTGTTTAGAAAGCACCATGCCACTCTTGAACACAACACTTTGTCACACTTGTACCTAGGTTGGGAAATCCTTTGTCAAAATTTAATCAAACCACATTGAAAGTATTTCATTGGTTTCTGGGTATTAGCTTTAGGTCAAATGCTGCCAAGCCATCTGTAGTGTCGTTATGTGTTCAAGAGAGAGTTCAAATAAACCATTCATTGCAAACATTTGTCTCCATTCACGTTGACCATCCCTGAGCTAGTCCTTGCAAAAATTTCTTCAAAACTTGATCTAATGGTTTCATGTCATGGGATTTTCTATGATGGATCACTTTCTATTGACATCAGCTCATCATATAGAAAGTTGATCTAGAAGCCTATCAGTACCTTGGGATCTGCATGCCCTAATGGCAGGTTTCTCGCCTTCGATGGCCGGTTGCATCATTGACCTTCGATCGAATTATTCTATGAGTGTTCAACTGCAAATCATTCATTCACACTTCATAGATTGTACTGGAGTACTTTGAGAGCCATTTTCATTATTGGTGGTTTCTCTCACACTTGTTAACGGTTCAAATCATTGATCTGTAATCAAGTGGTTTCTACTGTGTTCGACTTCGACACAATCAATCACATGGATAGACTCGTACTAGTTCGGGAAGTGGAAATCAAGACCCTAGATCTAGTTTCCACCATCTAGGCTGTGAAGTGTTTTATTATTTATGATATAGTAGACTACTCATGACAGATGGTTGCACCTATACCGTGTCTACTTTTGATGTAATATTAAAACCATATATGTACTAGAACATTTAGTTAGTTTTGATCTGAGTATGGGAATATATATATATATGTTTGCATTGAATGTTTTTATAGGTTTTTGACCGGTGTCTCCAATCCAATCCTCGAAATGATAAAGCACTTCACTCTTCAGAATAACCTCAGAATTCACACTTTAGGGGGCAATCTGTTACACGTTATTTTGTCACCATGACATTTGACTATCCATATAGGTCTATCACCACCTATATCATGTTCCCTTAGAAGACAAAAACCTTAATGTTCCTGAATCAAGCCTTGGAATTGGAGGAAATCTTTGTAAAACCCTTAAAAGTCTACCTCCGCACTTTTTCTAGCATTTTCCTGTAGATGCGCTGAAGTTTGGTATATAAAATACGACAAACCCTGCACGTTTTGCTACTATTACCTACGGATCCCCGTGAAAAGAAAAATAAAAGAAAAAGTAAATTCTAGAAGCCTAGTTGGTCGAATATTCTCCCAACTCGAAGCTTCTAGAGTCATGACTAGTTCGATATTTATCCCTCCACTCATGGAGCTTATCCCTTGGTTCATGGAGCTGAAATCCCTTCATGAGAGGAATCCATCCCCCTCTTCATGGAACTGAAACTACCTCCATTTCCCTATAAATTGAGCTCAAGTTCCAGGTTCAAGGGTAGAGACTGAGATGCTGAGTAAATTGTAAAGGTAATTGCTGAAGAGAATTCCCAAGAGTGCATACTTTCTACACTAGTGAGTTGTTGTTGGCATGCGAATGATCACACCCTTATGTACATAACTCCATGCTGGTATTCAGAGAGGAAGGCTTATCAAACTGAAGGAGAAACGATTTTTCAGGACCCCGGGAGAAATTTGTATGACATCAAGGCATCAGGTTGTAAGATTATTCTTTTTATTCAAGGTAATACATATGGATCTCTTTTTCTCATTGAGTTTTTTTTATGCTTATTGAAATAACATCAATACTTAGACTCCTTGATAACTAAGTTGTGTTAGCTTTTCTTGATTATTATATGTTGCTGATGCTTTGATCTTTTTGTCTTGTATTTGATTGCAGGTTCTACTTATTAGAGAAACCACTTTGGAGTGACAGGACAAAAGGCTACATTGAACGTTTGGATTTCAAGGTAGGAGCATGTTAGGTTCCTATATTACTAGTATAGTCCCTTATTATTATTAGTGTAACCCCATTATTGTTATTATTGTACCCTTGTAACCCCCATTTTGTTATTATTGTGCCCCTAAATTATTATTGATAGGTCGGCTAGGATTACATTGTGGCCCACTAGGATTACATTATGGCCACATGGACTCCTATATATAGAAAGGAGGTTTTGTAAATTGTATCATCCAAGAATTGTTCATTTATGTAATGTATTGGAGGTTGCCCCCTCAAAGTGGCTTATTTCTAAGGCGTTTATATATCTTTTCTTCTATTTTTGGAGCTGGTTACTCAACATTTGGTATCAGAGCTTTGGATTCTAGGGTTTCGCTACTCCAAATAGGTCATCGTGGCATTTTCGCTATAACATTTTTTCTACGAAGTTTCAGAAGCTGAAATTTTTAGGGTGCGAAGCCGAAATCCTGAGGAAGATTGTCTAAAAATTTCATAGCTTGGTTCGCAATATTTTCAGAGATATCATCTGTAGAAGTTAGGTCTTTTTTCAGGCTCCTAAACAATTCATCGTGGCATTTGTGCTATACATTTTTTTCTACGAAGGTTAAGAATCTAAAATTCATAGGGTGTGAAGCTGAAGTCCGAAGGAAAGAGTGTCATAATGGTGGTAGTTGATAGACTTACCAAGTATGCACACTTTTGTGCATTATCTCATCCATTTAAAGCAGGTACAGTTGCTACTACATTTATGGACAGAATTCAAAAGCTACATGGAAGCCCAAGGGTTATTATGAGCGACAGAGATCCCATTTTTACTGGAAATTTTTGGACGGAGCTATTTTCTTGTTTGGGTACTCAATTATCTCATAGCTCATCTTATCATCCTCAATCCGATGGTCAAACTGAGATAGTAAATAAATGTTTGGAAGGATATCTTCGTTGCTTTGTATCTGATAAACAAACACAATGGGTCAAGTGGTTATCTCTCGCTGAATGGTGGTATAACACTTCCTTCCATACTGCAGCAAAAATGACCCCATTTATGGCACTTTATGGATATCATCCACCATCCATCACACACGTCATATTTTAAGGAAAGTCAAGGTTCAAGTTGCTGAAGATCATTTGTTAAATTATAGTTTCAACTCTCAAGGATGATAACTTAATTCTGGCAGCACAAATCTCACCAATAATGTGAGATCAACATCGAACAGAGAAGTTTTGTTGTAGGAGATTGGGTATTTTTTATCAGCAACTATACAACAATGTCCTCATAAGCTAAGAAGGATAATAAATTATCGCCAAAGTACTATGCATTGGTCTCACAGACAAGGTAAAATTTTGCACGGTGGCATAAGTAAATTGGAGCTTTCTTAAGCGTCTTCTCTGGATGCACCCGCTTTCCATGTTTCCATGTTTAAAAGGAGGTTATAGGGAAATCTTCCTGCTCAAACAGTTAGAACTTGATGAGGAAGGAAAAATCCATATTGAATCCAAAGCTGTCACTTCTTTAACAAGAACTCTGCTACCATGTTAATCGATCAATTTTAGAGTATCTCATCAAGTGGAAGAACTTACCCACTAAAGATTCTACATGGGAGGATGATAATTTTATACAGAAGCACCCAGAGCTACTCAAGCGTTGAGGACAACACTTTTTTGAAGGAGAGGGCATGTTAGGTCCCTATATTACTAGTATAGTCCCTTATTGTTGTTAGTGTAACCCCCTTATTGTTATTATTGTACCCTTGTAACCCCCATTTTGCTATTATTGTGCCCTTAAATTATTATTGTTAGGTCGGCTAGGATTACATTGTGGCCCACTAGGATTACATTATGGCCCCATGGACTCCTATATATAGAAAGGAGGTTTTGTAAGTTGTATCATCCAAGAATTGTTCATTTATGTAATGTATTGGAGGTTTCCCCCTCGAAGTGGCTTATTTCTAAGGTGTTTATATCTCTTTTCTTCTATTTTTGGAGTTGGTTACTCAATAGAGCATGTCCTCTCTACTTTCTTATAATAATTCTAAAATGAAATTAATCTAGAGAAAAAGGTTTCCAAATGAATTTTTGTTTATAACTACTTGTTGAGTACTAGGGAGATTGCTCTTGTCCGCAAGAGGGATTAATCCGCATAACACCCCAATAACCATAAGTGACAACCAATTGGATTTTCTCTATATTTTGATAGACCATTACTCTATAGATCTTCGAATCTGTTTTTAAGTAATGAGTTTATCTCTAATAGTATTTTTCTTACCTTTGTTTTTTTCCATTTGAAATGATTTTAGGGGATCAGATGACTTCCCTTCTCCCCATTCACCATACTTTTCTCTTTTGACAATAGGCAGACCTAGTTTTCCTGCCTATCAATTTCCTTGTTCTGCCCTCTAAGAATGTGATAGAAACTAGATTTGTCAAAGGATAACTCTATTCCTTGTATTATTTTTATGTTTTTATTTATTTTGTAGTTTTGAGCTGAAGTATTATTTATGATATGCTTGATTATCAATAAGGAGTCCCCTAGGATGACAACCTCCCTTATTCCTTCTTGCTAAACTAGAGAAATACGAAACAAGAGTCCAAAGGCCTCCGCTTGATTGTTAGTCTTTATCCCCATCCCCCAAGCATATATTTCTTCTATTTTTCCATTGGGATTAATGAGAATCCCTCCCCCTCCTACAACCCCAGGATTCCCTTTTGATGCTCCATCAAATTGTAGGATCCATTTATTTTTTTCTCTCATCCACTGAGACTGCTCTTCAAAGGTCAGCCGGAGGACCCAAGGTGGTGTAGGTCTAGGGGCCATTGCAGTATTCATTTTTTCCTCTACTTTAACCCTGGGAAGCAACCAAGTCGATTCAATTTTATCCAGTGAGGGCTCAGGAGATGGGCTTTGTAATTCCATGTAAGAAGAGAGGTATTTTAATGTTGTAGTTATGACTTTGATACAAGTTGATCTAAATATCGCTTTATTTCTAGACAACCATATTTTCCAACACACATATTTTGGGAGGGCAGTCCATACTTTCTTGAAGGTACTTTTGGCCTGAAGGGAGCCCACATAACCATACAACCATGAGCTGAAGGTATGCAGTGTAACAACCTTAGTGTGAATTCCATGTAATAAAAGTTAAAAAGTAATATCCACGATTGATGGGACACTTATTCCAAGCTGAATGTTGGGAAAAAAATCCTAGTGGGTAGTCATTTGGTTTACTATGGTTAATGAAATTGGCAAAGGAAAAGGCAAAGTTTTTGGAAAGGAAAAATGGATTTTTTGGCACATTTATGTATGAAAATAATGGAAATTAGGAGAAAAGGGAGATGAAAGGTCACAGGTTGGACGTGAGGAGGAAAATGAAGGAAAATGATGGGAAATGAAGAAAATAGAGGCCTCTCCCATAAAAAGGCTTTTGAGGATCAGTTGGTACCTTTTTTCATTACATTTTTCGGAGATCTCTCATTATTCTCTCTCTCTCTCTTTCTATCTATCACTCTTGGACACTTAGAGTTTTTAGAGAATTTTGGTATTGGACCAAGAAAGGTAAGAAGGTAGGAAAAAGGAAGAAGCAAGCAAGAAGGAGCATGAATCAAGTAGCTAAAATAGGATTCTTGATGGGTATTTATTTGTATGCCATGTTTTCCTTACTAGATATGACATGCATGGTATTGCATGTGGCTTTTTTATGTCTTGGCATGGGTTTTTTCCAGGCGTGAAAATGTTTTAGCCTAGCCTTGCCATTTCTAGATAACCATGTTGTTGTGGAGTTCTCATGTTTTCTAGCTGGATTACCTGATGGATTCAAATCTGAGTGGGGTGGATCTCTGAATTGATATAACACATGGCCCAATAACCTTTCAACCAAACTGTGGGTTGTAGTAAATTTGGATAGTGTGTTGCCTCAGTAGGCCTAGGAATCCTCGACCGGTGAATGGAAATATATATGGTAAAGCCTATAGGTGTTTTTCTGTCTATTAGGCCCAAGAATCTTGTGTTTGGGATATAGGGTAAAGCCTAGAGAGTATGTCTCGGTTTAGGCCTGGTGACCCCTAATTCAGATTGTGGGTTGTTGTAAATCCTGAGAGACTAGGGGACAAGAAAATTCCTCACAGTTTAGGAAGAGATAATCTGGTGATATCCATGCTTATGTTGGCTTAGTGATCTAGGATGGATCATGGTAAAGCCTTATTTCTATTAATGAGGGTGAGGTGGTTTAGCCTCAGGATGCCCTTGTTGGTTTTTTGGTTTGATTCCCACATTCATGCTTGGAATATGGCATAGGGGTGATTCGATGAAGAGATATTTGGCTCAGCTAGCCTTTGGTTGGGTGGAAGGCGGAAGTCCCATCTCTGTTTGGTTTTTACATTCATTAATGAAGAGCTCATTCCTTTGGTATTAGATGTATAATTTCACTGGTTATTATGTGGTTTCCGTTATTGTTATATCCATGGTATTTCTATGGTTATTATGATGGTTATAAGCATGTATTTTATCAGTGATGTTGTATGGCTCTATCCATGTTTTTACTTGCAAATGAATGCACAATGTATCTATGGTCAAATAGATTGTATTACAACTGACGATGTAGGGGAGCAATGCTTCTTAGATATTCTTAGATAAGTATGAGACCCCTATGTTTAAATATGTTGTTTACAACTATAGATGCAATGTTTGTGACATGTTTGATGAAATGCCTGTCATGGCTAGGAGGGGTCCAAATGATTTCCTATGATGTTATTGATTTAGTACCTTTGCTTTAATCTTGTTTATCATATCCTAAGGTTTCATGAAGTTATGGGCAGTGACCTGGGCTCTGCGGCTAAAAATGTGGCACAAATCCCAGAGTTGGAGGCACAAAAATGACCATTCGGGGCCTTGGCCGCTACCTTGTCTTAGCATGGTCACGACTATAAGCTCACAACTGCTACCTTGCCTAGGAATTCCTGAGACTATGGTCCAAAAGGGTAAAAAAGTCAGCCTCCCTCATGGGACAGGGGTCTAAGAGGTTGGATTAACTCCTAGGGATGTTGTTGATGCTGTGTAAGGTGTGTTTGTCTTGTTTCTGTCGGTTCCACTTCCTTAAGGTCACCTAGGAGGTTGAATCTCACATAAGTAGCCTCTCGTCACATGTTTACCCTGATTGGTTAGTTAGTTAGGTATATGTGGGAAGAGGGTGTTATAGACTGGTGTAATAGCATGGTTCAACCCTTGGAATAGATGGGTGTTGTGTTGGTCATGCTTTTATTGATTGTTTATGTGTTTCCAATACCTATGGTGTATGTGTTTGTTTCATTTGTGTTGGGTTGGCCATGGTGGTAGTGGTGTCGCCATGGGAGGACTAATGGTGTTGTTTTCAACATGTGGTCATGTGTATATGACTCATTGTGTGTTGTTTATGCTTATGTATTGTCCGTTCACGTTGGATTACATATTGTTACATGTTTTGTATGCATTGCTTGTTTATGCTAGGTTACATATTGGTCATGCTTGTGTGTTTCCCATGTATGCTTGCTTGAGTGATGTTATATGTTGAACATGCATTGGTCAATCGTGCCTGGTTACATGTCACTTATGCTGGTGTATGGTCCATGCTTGTGATGGTGTGTGTTCAAGTTGCATTATAATGGCTGATATTTTCTTGCACTAGGTCATGTTGTGTATTTGGTATGGGCATGCATTGATGACTGGACTTCAACTATAATTACATTTATGTGTTTATATGCCTATACATTATATGTTTATTGTTGGGTATGTGTTATATTCTTTCCACGACTAAGCACGCGCGGGTAGTCCGCATCCATGGTTTTGTGCATGGTTTTGCACATGGTATTGGGGTACGATGGTTTTCGGCCCCTGGTATTTTTGTAGATCCGGTCAAGGGAACTACGGTTATGTTCTAATCCATGGTTTATGGATTGGGGTTTATGTATGCTTCGGCATGTATATATATGTGTTGTAACACTAAAAGGAATATAATGAAAAATCAAGCTGGTCGTCCCGATTTGGGATCCAGGGGAAAATCTCTGTGTTTATCTGTTTTATGTTTTATGCTCTCGCTATTGTTTATTTTCTGTTATAAGATTCGTGTGTAGATAATTTCTGTTCAGGGTTAGAACCTACATTTGGTATCGGATCTGTTTCGGCTTCAAGGGGATGGCTTTGCTGCTGAGGTTTTTTTTCTTGGGCCTGAGGTAGAACCTGTTCAGTGGGAGATCTGAAGGATTGATTCTTGCTGTGAAAGAAGATGGCGAGCGGCGGGAAGATAGAGATCGAGAAATTTAATGGTCATAGTTTTGAGTTGTGGAAGCTCAAGATGGAGGATCTGCTGGTGGATAAAGATCAGTGGATCACGGTAGATCCAGGTACTAAACCAACGGCAATGTCAGATGAAGACTGGAAGAAATTGGATCGGAAGGCTAAGAGCACAATACAGTTGTGTGTTTTAGATTCAGTATTGTTGAATGTATCTGGGGAAGCTACGGCGAAGACCTTGTGGGACAAGCTAGGGATTTTGTATCAATCTAAGTCTCTGGTGAATAAGTTGTTCCTACGGAAAAAGCTGTATAACCTGAGGATGAAGGATGGAGACTTGGTGACAGAGCATCTGAATGCCTTCAATACTGTGGTAAGTCAGTTGTCGTCTGTTGATATTAAAATCTCAGATGAAGATAAGTGCATCAGTTTGTTGTGCTCTCTACTAGACTCGTGGGACAGTCTGGTTATTGCAATAGGTAGCAATACAACTACCTTGAACTTTGATGACATTGTCTCAGCCTTGCTGTCGGAGGAAATGAGACGGAGAAATATGGAGGGTCAGAATGGAGATGCCTTATCTGTACGAGGAAGGTCCCATAATAGAAACAAGAATAAGGTTTCGAGTGGGAGATCTAAATCTAGAGGGAGATCTAAATCTCCTGGAAAGTTTGTAAAGGTGTGCTGGAAATGCGGAAAGGAAGGACACTACAAAAAGGAATGCAGATCTAAAGCTCCTGAGAAAGGAAAGGGATCTGATGAAGCTCCTTCTGCAGAGGCAAAAACCACCTCATATGAAGGTGGGGATGTGTATTTGGCTTCTTCTTCAAATACACATGTAGATCATGAGTCATGGTTGATTGACTCAGGTGCATCCTTTCACTTCACTCCCCATAGGGAGTGGTTCTGCGAGTATGAGAAATATGATGGTGGTGATGTCTTCCTAGGGGATGATAGGAAGGCTAGAATCGTTGGACGTGGAAAGGTCAAGCTGAAGCTGCAAGGTGGAAGGATTAGAACACTTCCTGGTGTTCTGCATATTCCTGCATTGGCCAGAAATCTGATTTCTGTAAGCAAGATGGATGATGCAGGTGTAAAAACAGTGTTCGAGAAAGATGCCCGCAAGATGGTTCGGGGAGCACTGGTATTAATGCGGGGAGTTCGGACTGGAACTCTGTACAAGCTACAAGGTAGTACTGTTATTGATGGGTGTAACAGTTCTGTGGTTCCTGAAAGTGGGACGAAAAGCCTAGTTGTCTCCGGAGAAAAGACCATGCTATGGCATCAAAGGCTTGGACATATTGGAGAGAAGGGCCTTCGGATACTGCATAGAGATGGTATGGTAGAAGGTATGTCTAATTGTTCTCTGGATTTCAATTTATGTGAACATTGTGTATATGGGAAGCAGAATCGGGTGAGTTTTCCTTCTGGTGCTAAGAGGGCAAACAAGATATTAGAACTTGTGCATAGTGATGTGTTTGGGCCTGTGTCAGTTCCATCACTGGGAAAGTCTGTGTACTATGTTTCATTCATAGATTACTTCTCAAGGAATACATGGATATATTTCTTGAGGAAGAAATCTGAAGTCTTTGACAAATTTAAAGAATTTAAGGCTCTGGTGGAAAACCAGACAGAGAAGAAGATAAAGGTGCCGAGGACAGATAATGGTGGGGAGTTCTGCAAGAAGGAATTTGAAGAGTTCTATAAGAAGTGTGGTATAGCACGACAGAAGACTACTCCATACACACCGCAGCAAAATGGAGTTGCAGAAAGAATGAACAGAACACTGATGGAAAAGGCAAGAAGCATGCTCAGTGGTATCGGGTTAGGACAAGAATTCTGGGCAGAGGCAGTGGAGACTGCATGCTATCTGGTTAATAGATCACCTTCATCAATGTTGGAGGATAAGACCCCACATGAGGTATGGACTGGTAAGAAACCTTCTCTTTCACATCTAAGGGTATTTGGATGTGATGCATATGTACATGTTCCAAAGGAGAAAATGACCAAGTTGGATAATAAATCTGAAAGGTGCATATTTATTGGGTATAAGGATGGTTTAAAGGGTTACAAGCTTTGGAACCCAGAAACAAGGAAGGTTGTGTACAACCAAGATGTGGTGTTTAGAGAGGTGAAAGATGTTGTTACACATGAAATCCTACCAAAGGAACCTGAGAAGATAGAGTTTGTGCTAAAGGAGGATGAATCTTCTCTACAACAGAATAAGAATCAGAAGAGGAAGAGCCACAAACTCCAGCTGTGAGAAGATCGACTCAGGAAATAAGGAAACCAGAAATGTATAGTCCATCTGCTTTCTGTTCAGGTTTTGCCTTAACTATAATTGATGATGATCCCAGAAATGTCAGGGAGGCAGTAGATTCAGAGGATGGAAAACTCTGGAAGGAGGCCATGATTGATGAAATGACATCCTTGCACAAAAATGAGGCATGGGATCTGGTGGAGTTGCCAGCTGGAAGGAAGCCCATTGGGAGCAAATGGGTGTTTAAGAAAAAGATGAATGTAGAAGGCAAGGTGGAGAAATACAAAGCTCGGTTGGTAGCAAAAGGTTATTCCCAGGTGCCGGGAATTGATTTTGGTGATATTTTTTCTCCAGTTGCCAAAGTTACTTCTATTAGATTACTTTTATCTGTTGCTGCTGCATTTGATTTTGAGATAGAACAGATGGATGTGAAGACAGCATTTCTTCACGGGGATCTAGAAGAAGAGATCTACATGAAGCAACCTGAAGGCTTTATGGTGAAAGGTAAGAAAGAACTGGTATGCAGGTTGAAGAAGTCTCTGTATGGGTTAAAACAGTCACCAAGGATGTGGTATCAGAAATTTGATACCTATATACGGGGACTTGGCTTCACCATAAGCAAGGAGGATCACTGTGTTTATTTTAAATTAATTGGTGACTGTGTTATTTATTTGGTCTTGTATGTGGATGATATGTTGTTGATTGGAAATGACAAAGAAATTATCCAAGATTTGAAGACCCAACTGTTCTCCAAATTCGACATGAAGGATCTGGGTGCTGCAAACTATATTTTGGGCATGGAAATTAAGAGAGATCGGGCAAAGAGGAAGCTCTGGTTATACTAATAGAAAAAGATTGTGGACTCTGTAACTTACTTTACTTGAATTTGAAAACTTGCTGCCGCAAACCTCACACACACACCATCCTAGGTGAGAGATACGTGAAACATCTCCTCGACTCCTCTGGTCTTTCGCTTCGCCTAACAATCTCCTTTACGTGATCTTGGAAAACTGTCCTAAGACAGGCGGCCCAGAAGGCTTCAAATTAATTCAGGCAAAACGTTACACACCATATTATGCCACAGAGCAGAGCTAAAGAGCTTCTGAACTCTACACATGCTATTACAATACTTACTCGCTCACACTCACACTCACACTGCGATGCCAATAAAAAACGAAACAAACCTATATATACAAAATAAAGAGACTATTGAGGGTCCTTGTCGGGCATTCCTGGCCCAGACGGTGTCTACTCAATATTCTCGGGTACAATAATTGACACAATAAAGATACCCTACCATGATCCTTTTGGACTACGATCAAGATCATCTTGTTCACCTGGCTCAAAATCACTAGGCCACTCGTCAGGTGATGGCGATGAATTTGTACTCCTTGTCCGATAAAGCCATTCCAAGTACTTGGATTCCCACTCACTCTCATCCTGTGCTTGAGCATCTTGATAGATGTCAACAAAAAGAGTACCTTGGTCTGTGGATTCCTTTGCTTTTCCTTTTTCTGTAGATGTCTTTACCGTAGCGATTCCTTTTCCTTTAGCTGCTTTTGAAGATTCACCTTTAGATGAATGACCTGTATGCAACTTGATAAGATCTTTAGTGAAAAAAATATTTTTTTGCGGATACAGATATTTATCAGCTGATTTTGTCCATTTACTGACATACGCCATTGGATCAACTTCAATCTCAAGAAAAGAATCTTTTCTGCTTTTCCGAAATCTAGGATCTGATTGAACGGCCAACTCAACACCATCAAGTAATTCTAACTTGAAAATATGGAACATATTTACAGAGTGTTCAATACAACATTGGATCCAGAATTTACAAAGGTGATTTAACCCATGAATTTCTTGCCAACCCAAATCAAAACTAACTGCTGAGCAAACGTGGTTGGATAATAGTAAACTGATAAGGCATACTACATCACTTGTCCAGTTACCATGTTTAATATTAATAGTAATCAGTGCTTTTTGGTTGATAAGTAATTTAATGGCTTTAATATTCTGCTGGCATTGTTCTAAAGCCTTGATCATACTCAGTTTTTCTTGAAGCTTTAACTGATTAAATTCTTTCAACCATGAAGAAATCTTCTTAACTTCATCCATATTATCTGCTAGCACTGACTCATCAAATTTTTCTGGACCATAAATTTGTGCAAATGGATTAGGCACTATCGGATTTCTTATTTCGAGGCTTTGATAATCCCATGGGGTTGAAAAAGTTCTTAAATACTGTAGGGATCTTTCAATGCATTGAGTTGTTCTGACCTGGGGCTTCTTTCTACAAAAACCATTGTAAATCTCCCAGTCAGCAAAAGGTTCATATATCTCATACTGAGGGAAAGTATCAGTACTGGAAAAATATTCATTATTGCTCTGGATATAGGCTGCTTCCATTTCTTCAAATAAATCTGGGATTTGAAGAGATATGAGAAATGTTTCAACTTTGTCCTGCATATTGATCTCATCAATATCAAGCATTTTTGCAGTGGTATAGATGGCAAAAGAAAAATCAACTGCACCAATCAACTGATAATAATTCAACCTTTTGAGAGTTTCTATCATCTCCTCTGTAAACAATCGAGACCAATAATCATCCAGAGTTTTAAAATATATTTTGACCTTCATGTTAGGTAAAGGGTAAACCTTGACCAATTCTTCATCTAGACCCAAATTTATTCCAACATTCTTGGACTGCCAGGCTTGGCAGCGTTGAATCCATTGATTTCTCCTCATTCTAAAACCAGCGATCTTCTTGATTTGATGAGCAACTTCTTCAAGAATCAATTCTAAAATGTGAAAACGTTTAACAAAAGTTTGAAAGTTATCATCTGCTGGAGTTTTACCTGGAAGCTCAAAAAGATCTGTTCTTCTGCTAGGTCCTGCAAAAGTATGCATCTTATTCATGTCTCGTGTGAGAGAATCTGCCAGATAATTTGAAATTCCTGGAATCCATTCAACATCAGATTCGTACATATTGAACCATATCTGCCATGCCAACAATCTACCTCTAGCTAACTGTCTAGAGATTTTAGCAGATAGAAAATGTGTAAAGTTCATAGAATCTGTTATGATTAAAAACCTTGCAGGAGCTAGATAAATATCAAATTTTTGGATTCCATTGAAGATTGCAAATGTTTCTTTTTCTGCTGCAAAATATCCTTTCTGATGTGGCAAAAACTCACCTGATGCATATGCACAAAATTCTTCTTCACCTGATTCTTGCTTCTCAAATAATACTGCTGCCCAAAAAGAATCAGAAGCATCAGTCTGTAAAATTAAAAATCCTTTTCCAGGGGGCTTTAGTTGTGGTAAATGCTTACATTCTTCTTTAAGCAATTTTACCGCATCTGTAGCTTCAGGGGACCATCCTGAATGCAAATGCTGCCTAATTGGGGTTGTTTTCTCTGATAACCTTGGAATATATTTATGAATATAATTCAACACACCAAGAAACCTTTGAATCATTTTAGTATCAGAGAGTTTGTCTGGAAACTCAGACAATTTTGTCAAAACATGCAGTTGCATTTGTATCTTTCCATCAATCACATGAATGCCTAAAATATCAATACTATTTTGAAACAATACCATCTTCTTTTCTGAAAGAACAATACCATGATGTCGAACTTCATCTAAAAATATTTTTAGATGCTGGAGATGGCTTTCTAGATCTGCACTATGAATTAAAATGTCATCAATATATACACAAATGAAGTCATACTTGCCAAGAATATAATCCATACGCCTTTGAAAGAATGCAGGTGCATTCTTCAAGCCAAAAGGTACTACTTTCCATTGAAAAAATCCAGCAGGGCATGTGAAAGCAGTTTTATGTCGATCTTCAGCTCTTATCTGGATCTGATAGTATCCTAACTTCATATCAAACTTACTAAAGATTTTTCTGTTTTGAATCTTCTGCATTATTGTCTCTTGTCTTGGTAATGGGTAATTAAAGCTTTTAGTGATATCATTGAGAGGCTTATAATTAATTACCATTCTAGCTTTTCCTCGAATTATCTCAGAATGATTCCTAACTAGAAAAGCTGAGCAAGAGTAATGAGACTCGCTTGGTTCAATTAACTGAAGTTGTAGAAGTTCATCTATCTGTTTTCTGATTTCTTTTTCATCGGATGGGGTGCAAGGAATCAACTTACCTTTGACACCATTATCATGGAGAGTGATTATTTCCTGCTGTGGACTCTCAACTGACCAGAACACTTGGGGATTCTCAGAGCAATTCTTCAACAATTCTTCATATATTTGTATCTGCTTTTGAGACCAGTCTGGATTTACATGTGCCTTCTGCTTGGTTTTCTTTTGAGCTCTATCTTCATATAATTGGAGAAATTCAATCCAATTATTAGAATCTTTTGCAGGTCTTCTAGTTCCAGCTTTCTTTTGGCTATTTTGTTTTTGTGCCTCTGAATTAGCCAATGTAAGTCTTGGAATAGAAATGGCACTTTTATTTATATTAAGAATCAATTTATCCTCACTGATTGTCACTGGAAGGACTGATGAAAGAAATGGCATCCCTAAAGATAAACTGGTTGAAGTATCATAATATTGAACGGCTGAAATCTTTACAATCTTCCCTCCAACTTTTAAAGAAATATTGTCAACATAATGAGTCAGAGAGACAGAACCTCCAATGGTTTCTGAAACCAGAATATGATTAAGAGGTTTCCAAAGGCCTTTAAAAAGAGAGGGGCGAGCCAAATTGTTAGATCCACCAGTATCTATAAAGGCATGAACAGAAATCCAGTCTTGACGAACTTGAACTTCAACAGGGATATACAGAAGATTGTTAGTTTTAACAATCTTTTTCAAGAAAGACGACTCTTCTAGAGTAGATACAGGAATTGTGGATGACAGTGAAACATTTTTGGGATATGGACAAAAAGAATTTGGGGGAGGAAGAACAGAAGATCCTGGGAGGGAAGGTGGCAGAATATCCACAACAGAAAGAGATTGATTATCGACAACACTAGCATCATCAAAATCAGAAGTTTCAGAAGTATAATCATTGGTATATTCATCACTATAATGCAATTCTTCTTCTTCTTCTGTATCACAGTCTGAATCATAACAATGATTCATCTTTTGAGATAGTTCAGGACTGTCATCAACATCTGACAAAGAGGCATTTGTTAAAATATATACTTCAGAAACATCATCTTGTGAATCAACCATGGACCAATTACCAACAAATTCTTCAATATCCACACAAGCTTTGAGTTTATTTGAGGAGCTCTTTGGACATTTCTTTGCAAAATGACCTTCTTGTTTACAGATAAAACAAGCATTACTTTTTGGCGACTGTCTCCGTTTCTTCAAATATCTGTATTTTTTAAAAGGTCTTTTGGGATGAGCTACTCTTTTAGGTCTGTATTTGCCATATTTTCTAGATCTTCGTTTCTTGAACGGGGTCCAAGGTAGAATAGATCTACAGACATCTAAATCGGGGGAAAACTCAGAAGCTTTCTTCTGCCAGCATAAATATTTGACCTTTTCGGAACATCTAAACAAAAGATCAATCCAATAGATCTGATCAATTCTTTTATTTTGGACTTCCAGATCTTTAAGAATTAAGTCTCCTAAATTTCCTGCCAGCTTTGACAAAAATGATACTTTTTGAACTGAATCATTACTGAGATTGGCTTTAGAGACTTTACCCATATAATCATCTCCAAACTGTTGGAGAAACTTGACATCTTTTAGCTCCATGCGGGCTAAATCTATTATGAGTTGTTTCTTTTCATCAACAGGTTCTGGAAGAAATTGAGTTTTTAACAATAGTTCTAAAGTGGCGAGACCAGCATTACAAACATTCATTCTTTCTCCAGTAGTTGGGGTCATCCACCAATCATAGAAAAATATTGTGGACTCTGTAACTTACTTTACTTGAATTTGAAAACTTGCTGCCGCAAACCTCACACACACACCATCCTAGGTGAGAGATACGTGAAACATCTCCTCGACTCCTCAGGTCTTTCGCTTCGCCTAACAATCTCCTTTACGTGATCTTGGAAAACTGTCCTAAGACAGGCGGCCCAGAAGGCTTCAAATTAATTCAGGCAAAACGTTACACACCATATTATGCCATAGAGCAGAGCTAAAGAGATTCTGAACTCTACACAGGCTATTACAATACTTACTCGCTCACACTCACACTCACACTGCGATGCCAATAACAAACGAAACACACGTATATATACAAAATAAAGAGACTATTGAGGGTCCTTGTCGGGAATTCCTGGCCCAGACAGTGTCTACTCAATATTCTCGGGTACAATAATTGACACAATAAAGATACCCTACCATGATCCTTTTGGACTACGATCAAGATCATCTTGTTCACCTGGCTCAAAATCACTAGGTCACTCGTCAGGTAATGGCGATGAATTTGTACTCCTTGTCCGATAAAGCCATTCCAAGTACTTGGATTCCCACTCACTCTCATCCTGTGCTTGAGCATCTTGATAGATGTCGACAAAAAGAGTACCTTGGTCTGTGGATTCCTTTACTTTTCCTTTTTCTGTAGATGCCTTTACCGTAGCGATTCCTTTTCCTTTAGCTGCTTTTGAAGATTCGCCTTTAGATGAATGACCTGTATGCAACTTGACAAGATCTTTAGTGACAAAAATATTTTGTTGCGGATACAGATATTTATCAGCTGATTTTGTCCATTTACTGACATACGCCATTGGATCAACTTCAATCTCAAGAAAAGAATATTTTTTGCTTTTCCGAAAGCTAGGATTTGATTGAACGGCCAACTCAACACCATCAAGTAATTCTAACTTGAAAATCTGGAACATATTTACAGAGTGTTCAATACAACATTGGATCCAGAATTTACAAAGGTGATTTAACCCATGAATTTCTTGCCAACCCAAATCAAAACTAACTGCTGAGCAAACGTGGTTGGATAATAGTAAACTGATAAGGCATACTACATCACTTGTCCAGTTACCATGTTTAATATTAATAGTAATCAGTGCTTTTTGGTTGATAAGTAATTTAATGGCTTTAATATTCTGCTGGCATTGTTCTAAAGCCTTGATCATACTCATTTTTTCTTGAAGCTTTAACTGATTAAATTCTTTCAACCACGAAGAAATTTTCTTAACTTCATCCATATTATCTGCTAGCACTGACTCATCAAATTTTTCTGGACCATAAATTTGTGCAAATGGATTGGGCACTATCAGATTTCTTATTTCTAGGCTTTGATAATCCCATGGGGTTGAAAAAGTTCTTAAATACTGTAGGGATCTTTCAATGCATTGAGTTGTTCTGACTTGGGGCTTCTTTCTGCAAAAACCATTGTAAATCTCCCAGTCAGCAAAAGGTTCATATATCTCATACTGAGGGAAAGTATCAGTACTGGAAAAATATTCATTATTGCTCTGGATATAGGCTGCTTTCATTTCTTCAAATAAATCTGGGATTTGAAGAGATATGAGAAATTTTTCAACTTTGTCATGCATATTGATCTCATCAATATCAAGCATTTTTGCAGTGGTATAGATGGCAAAAGAAAAATCAACTGCACCAATCAACTGATAATAATTCAATCTTTTGAGAGTTGCTATCATCTCATCTGTAAACAATCGAGACCAATAATCATCTAGGGTTTTAAAATATATTTTGAACTTCATGTTAGGTAAAGGGTAAACCTTGACCAATTCTTCATCTAGACCCAGCTTTATTCCAACATTCTTGGACTGCCAGGCTTGGCAGCGTTGAATCCATTGATTTCTCCTCATTCTAAAACCAACGATGTTCTTGATTTGATGAGCAACTTCTTCAAGAATCAATTCTAAAATGTGAAAACGTTTAACAAAAGTTTGAAAATTATCATCTGCTGGTGTTTTACCTGGAAGCTCAAAAAGATTTGTTCTTCTGCTAGGTCCTGCAATAGTATGCATCTTATTCATGTCTCGTGTGAGAGAATCTGCCAGATAATTTGAAATTCCTGGAATCCATTCAACATCAAATTCGTACATATTGAACCATATCTGCCATGCCAACAATCTACCTCTAGCTAACTGTCTAGAGATTTTAGCAGATAGAAAATGTGTAAAGTTCATAGAATCTGTTCTGATTAAAAACCTTGCAGGAGCTAGATAAATTTCAAATTTTTGGATTCCATTGAAGATTGCAAGTGTTTCTTTTTCTGCTGCAAAATATCCCTTCTGATGTGGCAAAAACTCACCTGATGCATATGCACACAATTCTTCTTCACCTGATTCTTGCTTCTCAAATAATACTGCTGCCCAAAAAGAATCAGAAGCATCAGTCTGTAAAATTAAAAATCCTTGTCCAGGGGGCTTAAGTTGTGGTAAATGCTTACATTCTTCTTTAAGCAATTTTACCGCATCTGTAGCCTCAGGGGACCATCCTGAACGCAAATGCTGCCTGATAGGGGCTGTTTTCTCTGATAGCCTGGGAATATATTTATGAATATAATTCAACACACCAAGAAACCTTTGAATCATTTTAGTATCAGAGAGTTTGTCTGGAAACTCAGATAATTTTGTCAAAACATGCGGCTGCATTTGTATCTTTCCATCAATAACATGAATGCCTAAAAAATCAATACTATTTTGAAACAACACCATCTTCTTTTCTGAAAGAACAATACCATGCTGTCGAACTTCATCTAAAAAGATATTTAGATGCTGAAGATGGCTTTCTAGATCTGCACTATGAATTAAAATGTCATCAATATATACACAAATGAAGTTGTACTTGCCAAAAATATAATCCATACGCCTTTGAAAGAATTCAGGTGCATTCTTTAAGCCAAAAGGTACTACTTTCCATTGAAAAAATCCAGCAGGGCAGGTGAAAGCAGTCTTGTGTCTATCTTCGGCTCTTATCTGGATCTGATAGTAACCTGACTTCATATCAAACTTGCTGAAAATTTTGCTGTTTTGAATCTTCTGCATTATTGTCTCTTGTCTTGGTAATGGGTAATTAAAGCTTTTAGTGATAGCATTGAGAGGCTTATAATTAATTACCATTCTAGCTTTTCCTCGAATTATCTCATAATGATTCCTAACTAGAAAAGCTGAACAAGAGTAACGAGACTCGCTTGGTTCAATTAACTGAAGTTGCAGAAGTTCATCTATCTGTTTTCTGATTTCTTTTTCATCGGATGGGGTGCAAGGAATCAGCTTACCTTTTACACCATTATCATGGAGAGTGATTATTTCCTGCTGTGGACTTTCTACTGACCAAAAAACTTGAGGATTCTCAGAGCAATTCTTCAACAATTCATCATATATGTGTATCTGCTTTTGGGACCAATCAGGATTTACATGTGCCTTCTGCTTGGTTTTCTTTTGAGCTCTATCTTCATATAATTGGAGAACTTCAATCCAATTATTAGAATCTTTTGCAGGTCTTCGAGTTCCAGCTTTCTTTTGGCTATTTTGTTTTTGTGCCTCTGAATTAGCCAAGGTAAGTCGTGGAACTGAAATGGCACTTTTCTTTATATTAAGAATTAGTTTATCCTCACTGATTGTCACTGGAAGGACTGATGAAAGAAATGGCATCCCTAAAGATAAACTGGTTGAAGTATCATAATATTGAACGGCTGAAATCTTTACAATCTTCCCTCCAACTTTTAAAGAAATATTGTCAACATAATGAGTCAAAGAGATAGAACCTCCAATGGTTTCTGAAACCAGAATATGATTAAGAGGTTTCCAAAGGCCTTTAAAAAGAGAGGGGCGAGCCAAATTGTTAGATCCACCAGTATCTATAAAGGCATGAACAACAATCCAGTCTTGACGAACTTGAACTTCAACAGGGATATACAGAAGATTGTTAGTTTTAACAATCTTTTTCAAGAAAGACAACTCTTCTGGAGTAGATACAGGAATTGCGGATGACGGTGAAACATTTTTGGGATATGGAAAAAAAGAATTTAGGGGAGGAAGAACAGAAGATCCTAGGAGGGAAGGTGGCGAAATATCCGCAACAGAAACAGATTGATTATCTACAACACTAGCATCATCAAAATCAGAAGTTTCAGAAGTATAATCATTGGTATATTCATCACTATAATGCAATTCTTCTTCTTCTTCTGTATCACAGTCTGAATCATAACAACGATTCATCTTTTGAGATAGTTCAGGACTGTCATCAACATCTGACAAAGAGGCATCTGTTAAAATATATACTTCAGAAACATCATCTTGTGAATCAACCATGGACCAATTATCAAAAAATTCTTCAATATCCACACAAGCTTTGAGTTTATTTGAGGAGCTCTTTGGACATTTCTTTGCAAAATGACCTTCTTGTTTACAGATAAAACAAGCATTACTTTTTGGCGACTGTCTCCGTTTCTTCAAATATCTGTATTTTTTAAAAGGTCTTTTGGGATGAGCTACTATTTTAGGTTGTATTTGCCATATTTTCCAGATCTTCGTTTCTTGAACGGGGTCCAAGGTAGAATAGATCTACAGACATCTAAATCGGGGGAAAACTCAGAAGCTTTCTTCTGCCAGCATAAATATTTGACCTTTTCGGAACATCTAAACAAAAGATCAATCCAATAGATCTGATCAATGCTTTTATTTTGGACTTCCAGATCTTTAAGAATTAAGTCTCCTAAATTTCCTTCCAGCTTTGACAAAAATGATACTTGTTGAACTGAATCATTACTGAGATTGGCTTTAAAGACTTTACCCATATAATCATCTCCAAACTGTTGGAGAAACTTGACATCTTTTAGCTCCATGCGGGCTAAATCTATTATGAGTTGTTTCTTTTCATCAACAGTTTCTGGAACAAATTGAGTTTTTAACAATAGTTCTAAAGTGGCGAGACTAGCATTACAAACATTCATTCTTTCTTCAGCAGTTGGGGTCATCCACCAATCATAGAAAAAGATTGTGGAGTCTGTAAATTACTTTACTTGAATTTGAAAACTTGCTACCGCAAACCTCACACACACACCATCCTAGGTGAGAGATACGTGAAACATCTCCTCGACTCCTCAGGTCTTTCGCTTCGCCTAACAATCTCCTTTACGTGATCTTGGAAAACTGTCCTCAGATAGGCGGACCAGAAGGCTTCAAATTAATTCAGGCAAAACGTTACACACCATATTATGCCACAGAGAAGAGCTAAAGAGCTTCTGAACTCTACACAGGCTATTACAATACTTACTCGCTCACACTCACACTCACACTGCGATTCCAATAACAAACGAAACACACCTATATATACAAAATAAAGAGACTATTAAGGGTCCTTGTCGGGCATTCCTGGCCCAGACGGTGTCTACTCAATATTCTCGGGTACAATAATTGACACAATAAAGATACCCTACCATGATCCTTTTGGACTACGATCAAGATCATCTTGTTCACCTGGCTCAAAATCACTAGGCCACTCGTCAGGTGATGGCGATGAATTTTTACTTCTTGTCCGATAAAGCCATTCTAAGTACTTGGATTCCCACTCACTCTCATCTTGTGCTTGAGCATCTTGATAGATGTCGACAAAAAGAGTACCTTGGTCTGTGGATTCCTTTGCTTTTCCTTTTTCTATAGATGCCTTTACCGTAGCGATTCCTTTTCCTTTAGCTGCTTTTGAAGATTCGCCTTTAGATGAATGACCTGTATGCAACTTGACAAGATCTTTAGTGACACAAATATTTTGTTGCGGATACAGATATTTATCAGCTGATTTTGTCCATTTACTGACATATGCCATTGGATCAACTTCAATCTCAAGAAAAGAATGTTTTCTGCTTTTCTGAAAGCTAGGATCTGATTGAACAGCCAACTCAACACCATCAAGTAATTCTAACTTGAAAATCTGGAACATATTTACAGAGTGTTCAATACAACATTGGATCCAGAATTTACAAAGGTGATTTAACCCATGAATTCCTCGCAACTACAAATCAAAACTAACTCGATTGAAAGTAAACGTGGTTGATAATATTAGTAAACCGATAAGGCATACTACATCACTTGTCTAGTTACCATGTTTAAATACTACTGCAATCAAGCTGTCATACAAGTGCACTTAATGGCTTTAATATTCGCTGCATTGTTCTAAAGCCTTCGATCATACCTGCCTTTTTCTTGAAGCTTTAACCGATTAAATTCTTTCAACCACGAAGAAATTCTCTTAACTTCATCCATATTCTCCGCTAGCACCGACCATCAAATTTTTCTCGGGACCATAAATTCTCAGGTAAATGGATTGGGCACTATCGGATTTCTTATTTCTAGGCTTTGATAATCCCATGGGGTTGAAAAAGTTCTTAAATACTGTAGGGATCTTTCAATGCATTGAGTTGTTCTGACTTGGGGCTTCTTTCTGCAAAAACCATTGTAAATCTCCCAGTCAGCAAAAGGTTCATATATCTCATACTGAGGGAAAGTATCAGTACTGGCAAAATATTCATTATTGCTCTGGATATAGGCTGCTTTCATTTCTTCAAATAAATCTGGGATTTGAAGAGATATGAGAAATTTTTCAACTTTTTCATGCATATTGATCTCATCAATATCAAGCATTTTTGCAGTGGTATAGATGGCAAAAGAAAAATCAACTGCACCAATCAACTGATAATAATTCAACCTTTTGAGAGTTTCTATCATCTCCTCTGTAAACAATCGAGACCAATAATCATCCAGAGTTTTAAAATATATTTTGACCTTCATGTTAGGTAAAGGGTAAACCTTGACCAATTCTTCATCTAGGCCCAAATTTATTCCAACATTATTGGACTGCCAGGCTTGGCAGCATTGAATCCATTGATTTCTCCCCATTCTAAAACCAACAATCTTCTTGATTTGATGAGCAACTTCTTCAAGAATTAATTCTAAAATGTGAAAACGTTTAACAAAAGTTTGAAAGTTATCATCTGCTGGAGTTTTACCTGGAAGCTCAAAAAGATCTGTTCTTCTGCTAGGTCCTACAAAAGTATGCATCTTATTCATGTCTCCTGTGAGAGAATCTGCCAGATAATTTGAAATTCCTGGAATCCATTCAACATCAAATTTGTACATATTGAACCATATCTGCCATGCCAACAATCTACCTCTAGCTAACTGTCTAGAGATTTTAGCAGATAGAAAATGTGTAAAGTTCATAGAATCTATTCTGATTAAAAACCTTGCAGGAGCTAGATAAATTTCAAATTTTTGGATTCCATTGAAGATTGCAAGTGTTTCTTTTTCTGCTGCAAAATATCCTTTCTGATGTGGCAAAAACTCACCTGATGCATATGCACACAATTCTTCTTCACCTGATTCTTGCTTCTCAAATAATACTGCTTCCCAAAAAGAATCAGAAGCATCAGTCTGTAAAATTAAAAATCCTTGTCCGGGGGGCTTTAGTTGTGGTAAATGCTTACATTCTTCTTTAAGCAATTTTACTGCATCTGTAGCTTCAGGGGACCATCCTGAATGCAAATGCTGCCTAATTGGGGCTATTTTCTCTGATAACCTTGGAATATATTTATGAATATAATTCAACACACCAAGAAACCTTTGAATCATTTTAGTATCAGAGAGTTTGTCTGGAAACTCGCATACTCTTGTCAAAAGATGCCACAAAACATTTGTATCTTTCCAACAACTACATGAATGCCTAAAAAAAATCACACATTCCGAAACACAATTCATCTTCTTTTCTGAAGAACAATAATGTTACTCTGAACTTTTCCAAAAAAAGATTTAGATACGGAGATGGCTTTCTAGATCTGCACTATGAATTAAAATGTCATCAATATATACACAAATGAAGTCATACTTGCCAAAAATATAATCCATACGCCTTTGAAAGAATGGAGGTGCATTCTTCAAGCCAAAAGGTACTACTTTCCATTGAAAAAATCCAGCAGGGCATGTGAAAGCAGTTTTATGTCGATCTTCGGCTCTTATTTGGATCTGATAGTATCCTGACTTCATATCAAACTTACTAAAGATTTTTCTGTTTTGAATATTCTGCATTATTGTCTCTTGTCTTGGTAATGGGTAATTAAAGCTTTTAGTGATAGCATTGAGAGGCTTATAATTAATTACCATTCTAGCTTTTCCTCGAATTATCTCAGAATGATTCCTAACTAGAAAAGCTGAGCAAGAGTAATGAGACTCGCTTGGTTCAATTAACTGAAGTTGCAGAAGTTCATCTATCTGTTTTCTGATTTCTTTTTCATCGGATGGGGTGAAAGGAATCAACTTACCTTTGACACCATTATCATGGAGACTGATTATTTCCTGCTGTGGACTTTCAACTGACCAGAACACTTGGGGATTCTCAGAGCAATTCTTCAACAATTCTTCATATATTTGTATCTACTTTTGAGACCAATCTGGATTTACATGTGCCTTCTGCTTGGTTTTCTTTTGAGTTCTATCTTCATATAATTGGAGAACTTCAATCCAATTATTAGAATCTTTTGCAGGTCTTCTAATTCTAGCTTTCTTTTGGCTATTTTGTTTTTGTGCCTCTGAATTAGCCAATGTAAGTCTTGGAACAGAAATGGCACTTTTCTTTATATTAAGAATCAGTTTATCCTCACTGATTGTCACTGGAAGGACTGATGAAAGAAATGGCATCCCTAAAGATAAACTGGTTGAAGTATCATAATATTGAACGGCTGAAATCTTTACAATCTTCCCTCAAACTTTTAAAGAAATATTGTCAACATAATGAGTCAGAGAGACAGAGCCTCCAATGGTTTCTAAAACCAGAATATGATTAAGAGGTTTCCAAAGGCCTTTAAAAAGAGAGGGGCGAGCCAAATTGTTAGATCCATCAGTATCTATAAAGGCATGAACAACAATGCAGTCTTGACGAACTTGAACTTCAACAGGGATATACAGAAGATTGTTAGTTTTAACAATATTTTTCAAGAAAGACGACTCTTCTGGAGTAGATACAGGAATTGCGGATGACGGTGAAACATTTTTGGGATATGAACAAAAAGAATTTAGGGGAGGAAGAACAAAAGATCCTGGGAGGGAAGGTGGCGGAATATCCGCAATAGAAACAGATTGATTATCTACAACACTAGCATCATCAAAATCAGAAGTTTCAGAAGTATAATCATTGGTATATTCATCACTATAATGCAATTCTTCTTCTTCTTCTGTATCACAGTCTGAATCATAACAGCGATTCATCTTTTGAGATAGTTCAGGACTGTCATCAACATCTGACAAAGAGGCATCTGTTAAAATACATACTTCAGAAACATCATCTTGTGAATCAACCATGGACCAATTATCAACAAATTCTTCAATATCCACACAAGCTTTGAGTTTATTTGAGGAGCTCTTTGGACATTTCTTTGCAAAATGACCTTCTTGTTTACAGATAAAACAAGCATTACTTTTCGGCGACTGTCTCCGTTTATTCAAATATCTGTATTTTTTAAAAGGTCTTTTGGGATGAGCTACTCTTTTAGGTCTGTATTTGCCATATTTTCTAGATCTTCGATTCTTGAACGGGGTCCAAGGTAGAACAGATCTACAGACATCTAAACCGGGGGAAAACTCAGAAGCTTTCTTCTGCCAGCATAAATATTTGACCTTTTCGGAAAATCTAAACAAAATATCAATCCAATAGATTTGATCAATGCTTTTATTCTAGACTTCCAGATCTTTAAGAATCAAATCTCCTAAATTTCCTGGCAGCTTTGACAAAAAGGACACTTTTTGAACTGAATCATTACTGAGATTGGCTTTAAAGACTTTACCCATATAATCATCTCCAAACTGTTGGAGAAACTTGACATCTTTTAGCTCCATGCGGGCTAAATCTGTTATGATTTGTTTCTTTTCATCAACAGGTTCTGGAACAAATTGAGTTTTTAACAATAGTTCTAAAGTGGCGAGACCAGCATTACAAACATTCATTCTTTCTTCAGCAGTTGGGGTCATCCACCAATCATAAACGGTGCCAGCCATTCTTTTTTCAGCAAGATAGAAAATAGCTTCATTGTTTAATTTCGAAATGACTTTCATTTGATATAATGCGCCAATCAAAATACGAATTGATTCAGCAGGATTTTTAGATTTTTCTAAATTTAAAACATAACCAGTTGAACTAGTTGCAAAGATATCTTCTTCTACTCTGGGATACTTGGTTTGTTCTCTGAAAACATGGGCCTTTTGCAAGGAAGGCAAGATAAAAGATGGAAATTTTTTAGCTGCATCTTCAAGAGTAGTGTTGACGGGAAAATATGTCCGGCCAACAGTAGGGGATCTCCCCGGTAGAAAGTCCCAATTAGACTTTAAACCGTTTGGAGTAGGGATCCCGTCCGGGGTGTGGGTCCGGCTACCACTTAAATGACTATCTCTTCGGTTTCGAGCAACCTGATTGAAACTGCAAACATACACTCATTCACACGATACAGAATACATGACTGACGTATAAAACCAATATATGACACTGTGCGTAGCAAGGTGATAGACAGAATGCATACACTCAGGAAGTGTCGTTAGCAACACATCTATGAGGTATGCATGCAGGATAATCTGACCGCCAAAGAAATAGTTCTTTGTGGCAAGAATATCCCCTAACTCTCCGAAGGATATAACGAAATGCTAATAAAACAGTTCATTAAAATTCATCATGAAGCAAATAATAAACTTGAGCATCATCAACACAATCACAGATAGCTATGGTGCATGAATGATACTATTAATAACACAGATTCATTAATCAGAAGATATTTTGAAACTGTACGCAGAATACACACAATGTTGTCACAGCCAAACACATCATCCAATCAAAGGGGTTTTAACATGTATTGTATTTCATATATCAAGAGTATGCTTCTTCAGTTACAATGCAATAATGCCTTTCAGTCCAAAAAAGAGCAGCCTTTTACAATGTTCCCCACAGGGGTATTTATAGATTCAACAGACGCACTTATGGCCTTTCGACGGTTCAGCTTCCCGACGGTTCAGCTTCCCTGCGACCTTTGCCACACTTGCGACCTGCGACCTGAAAATTGCGACCTGCGACCTGGTCGCAGGTGCGACCTGGTCGCAGGTGCGACCTGCGACCTGGTCGCAGGTGCGACCTGCGACCCAGCGGTTGAACTATGGAGGTGGTCGCGCGATTGAAGTTTCTGGAACGTCGGCTTTCTTGCCCTTGAGGAAATCTCGCCAAGTCTGGTAATCTGCTGTTATAGGAGCGACAAGAGGGCTTTCCTCTTTTATTCGATGCATACATTCTAGGGCATTCGGCACCAGAGTCTCCTTCTTTTGAGAGATCAGCATTGAGAGGGAAGAAAGCTTGGTATAGATTTGCACTGGAGTGACAAACAACCGATTCAGGTTCTCTTGTGATGCCTCGAATTCTGGTGCGGCAGCAGCTTGTCTTACGGGTTGCAGAAAAGACTGAATTTCATGCTCTACCTGCTCCCAGTCTTTAGTCTCATTCAGTGCCCCTAATGATGGAATGTGATGAAGAGCATTCATGGAGTCAATGCCGCTGATCAGGTGATTATATGCAGACATTACTTTGTCCAAATCTTTGGACAACTTGTCTTTGGACTGCATATTCATCTGAATTTGCACTTTGGCTTCTTGTGTATGACTCCAATCCTTCCTAGGCACATGTTCGGGAGCTTGCGGATACTGCGCTGTCCATTTCATCATTTTGTCCAAAGCTGACGATGCTTCCCTGAGCTGTTCGTGTTTCTGTCTGGTTTCCTCTCGTGCCTCTGCTAACGGGGACACTGTTTGTTTCAGGATGAGCATTTCCTGGTATACTTGCTTCATTGTCATCTCCAACACATCACACTCTTTCCTGACCGCCAGTGGGACCTCATTCACTTGGGCAGGCCTACCTTGAAGCTGCAGCATCTCATTTTCTAGCCTTTATTTTTCCTGCTCTGCCGCTTTTAGCCTGTTCTGTAAAGAGATAATTTCCCTGCTCATCCTAGTGACATTTTCCTCTGTGGCCGCGGCAAAAGCGGTGCCTACTGATGCTATCATAACAGGATTAGTCCCTGTGTCTGGGACTATGTCTTTTCTGGTGGCGACCGTAGAGATGGCGGGATGGCCTTGCGCTAAGGATTTCCTTTTCTCTTGCCGTATCCTGAAAGAGAATTGGTCAAATGTCAATCGGGTCAAGTCGAAGACTTCTTCTTCTTGCTCCCCGGGAAAGTCATCAACATTGAGGGTACTTCTCGCGCCACCTGCAGGGATATCCAGGGGAGATAAGTCAATGTCATCTATTAGCTCGTCCTCTTCATCCTGCGTTTGACCCTTTTCTTTCTCCTTTAGTCGGCGCTCTGCCTCCGCCTTGTCGTGTTCTTCTTTCTTCCGGCGCTCTGCCTCTGCCTCTGCTTCCCTTTCCTCTTTTCTCTTTCTCTCTGCCGCGGCGGCTTGTTCTGCCTTTTTCTGACGATCGACTTTGTCGAGTTCTTCTTTCAGTGCCTTTTCTGCCGCTGCCTGTGCCTCCTTTTCCTGTCTTTCTTTCTCCTCTTCCTTTTTCTTCTTTCGCTCTGTCCTGGCATCTTTCTTACGTTTCTCTTCATCTTCCTTCTTCTTCTTCTCCTCTTCAAGTTTGGCTTGGGCTTCTGCTTCCCTTTGCCGATCTGTGGTGTCAGGCCCCGTACTGGTCTGTGTTTTCTTATCTTTGGAGGAAGAAGAGCCTCCTAAATTCTGGTGATCCTCTCCTTCTCGGTCAGAGTCGATCCCTGGAGCTAGATGCCTTTCTGCGTTGTACCAGTTTCTTTTTTCATCCTCTGCCGGGCGCTCGACGTGTTGATAACTCCATCTAAAATTGGCCCTTTTACAATGCTCAGGAACTATCCTGACTGGGTCATAAGTCTGGCAATCCATATTTCTGAAGTGATAACTTTTTACTTCTTCCCCTTCACGCGCTACTTCTCTAGAGTCTTTGACTGTATAGGCACCAATGGTGAGAGGTAGAGCGGGCCAAGGTTTCTTCTTCCCTTTGGAAAGGACGTTAGAGAAACCCGAGGTCATCTGGAAACATACCTCCTGCATGAGCACCTTATCGGTAATAAACATGGGCAGAGCATGTGGTGCTTTAAACGAGCCAAATACTCGGATGATTGTGAATTCATAGAATGGAAACCAGTGTGCCACCTGACCCAGTGTCTCCATTGCTCGCAAAGACATACATGGGGTGTCTTGACCGAATAGTTTCCCGTAGAGGGCGGGAATGAATATATGAGAGATTTGCTCGATGTCTGACTTGTACCTGGATTCCCAGAATACCTTGGTCTGCAAATGTATTGCCTGGGTTTGGTCGGAGTCCCAGTTATGCGGCCATCCTTCGACATGCAGCTAGGCACAGACAGCATCTAGCAGATACGAAGCCATATAGAATTTCGATGGCGCTCCCTCATCTGGGGCTAAAGCTGAAGCCAAATTTGTGTGCATGGAGCCCATTAATATACCGGCCCAATTGAACCGAGTGCCATATACTGTCACGTGTTCCATGATGGTTGCCCATGTTCCGTTGAAGGTGGTGGCGTCCGAACGCCCGTAGATTCTGCACAGCATGGCGGCCACTAACTTATACACCTTCCTCAGACTGGCCACCGGGTACTCTTGGTCCTTTTTGATTTTGAATTTATCTGGTTCTGCCCACCATTTTCTGATTGTATCAACCATCGGCACTTCATTTGCAGAAAACCATCTTGGGGTGAAGTTCACCTCTGGTTTGGGGAGCGAGTAGTAGATCTGTGCTTTTGAGCTCTCCAGTGTTGCGAAGGCTTTTCCTGCACTATCTCGGATTGTGAAGTTCTTCGGATCCGTCTTCTGTATGATCCAGTCCAACATCTTTGGGCACGGAAAGATGGCGGGATGTGACCCTGCTAGGTGCAATTTGGACTTCTTGACTTTCAGGTATACTTCCCGGTCCGGGAGATCTTCTGGAAACTCATCCTCTAGCATGGCGAACTCGCGGTATACTTCATACCACCTAAGGCTGTCCTCCTTTGCGAAGGTGCAAAGGGTGTCTCTGTATATTGGTGGAGGAGATGTTTGTATGTCTGTGTCTGACTCTTCCTCCACTACCTGCCTACTTCTCCTTCGGGATACCCGGGGTGCCATATTGCTAGAGTCGGAGAGGACCGGAACTGTGTCTGCTCTGAATTCACCTGCTGCATTCAAGACAGAATCCCAGGATAAGAAAGACATGATGATAATGGCTAAATAAAGTCTATACATGCAAAGTTTAATTGAATGTTCTCTGGGAGTCGCTGGGTCGCTGATCCAAAAAAAGGACTCACACGCGACCTCGCGACCTTGCGACTAGGTCGCAGGGTCGCAGAGTCGCTGAGAGGGAGTTTTGCGACCTTGCGACCTTGCGACCTGGTCGCTAGGTCGCAGGTCGCACTTGCGCCTGCCGGGGGGTTTCGCGCGCGCGCGACTTTGCGGCTAATCTTTCCCTAGCGGGAAAAGTATGCGGCTATAAAGGGCCTAAACTGACAATAAGGCATAGCCATGAGGAATTAGGCAAGAGACAGGTGACCTTGGGGTTTGTGGGAAACAAAACAACGGTGAAACTCAAAAGAAAACCCTACATCCTTTCCAGCAAATAAATAAGACCGTGGGGAGGCTTAATAATGGCAAGAAATGCTTAAGAGGGAAACATAGGGAGGAAAAGGCAACTTACCCGGAAGAAAACGCGCCAGTCGACCTGTCAGAGCAATTCCACGATTTTCGCTGAAAGCTACAAATGCGACCTAGCGACCCGACCTTATATAAAAGGTCGCACGTGCGAATACTTAATGAGGTCGCAAGTTGCAAGTTTGCGACCCTGCGACCTCGCGACCTTAAGGTCGCTGGGTCGCAAAGGTCGCTGAGTCGCTCATTTCTTTAAAGCTTCACTTTGCGACTTTGCGACCTTGCGACCTTAAGGTCGCTAGGTCTCAAGGTCGCAAATTGATTGACTTCCGACTCTTGCGACCTGGCGACCTATGCGACCTTAGGGTCGCAGAGTCGCATAGGTCGCATGGGTCGCAAATAATGGATCCGCGACTTAGCGACTTGCTCTTAAAACTTTACTTGGCCTTTTTCCTTCTTTAGTTTCAAAGGGGGCTCCAAAAATTTTGAAGTGTGTGTTATGATTTTATGTATTTTTGGAGGGTGTTGTAGGAGCTACAACAAATGGCGATTCACTGGATGAATTCAGAGTCTCTGCTGATGACGGGTCGATGAGGGAGGAGGGAGGGGTCTAATACTTGCTTGTTCCTTTACCTCAGAGTTTACACCTTCCTTCCTTTGCCACCCCACATAGTCGCCTGCCCTTTTGGCTTGTTGGGTGCAGACCAACCGAATTTTAATTTCTCACGCTTCCAGGATCGAAAGGGTCGGGGAAACCTTGGGCCACTGCAGGGTCCGGTACAATTATTTCGCCCTCATGGTGTTGCTCCGCTGCCAGCGAACCTCTCGGCTCTGGCGGAGTCACTGCCTAAGGAGTCGTGAACGTTGCTCCGCTGCCAGCGAGCCTGGTCAGTACCCCGGCGGAGTCGTTACAACACCTCTCTGCGCAGGAAGCCTTTCTCAATCCTTTACCCTTTATTTGTGTGCGATTGCACTTATTTGAGAATGTGCCTGTAGCACTTATTTAGATGGGCATATTTTGCCTGGGCGGATGAGGGATCCCGACTTATTTTTCTTGCAGAGAGGTTGCTCCTGGTCTCATATGACGACTCGGGTTTTTCCCGAATGACCTGCAATTCTCTTGAGTTAGCCCTGTTCCCTCACGATCCGGTTGCTGCTATGCAAGACCTTCTCTGCCTGCACCCTTCGAAGCCGCTAGGTGGTTCCTTATGCTTGAAGACTCTAGTAAGGCCGTGTACTATCCTTAGGTGCCCATTACAAGCGAGTTTCGACTGCCCCGTGTTTTGCGGGAAGGGCCTTTCGGCCTTTCATCAGCATAGAACCTCTTCAAGGAGTGAGCCAGTTGCGGGCAGCTTAGACAAGGTTTTCTTTGAAGAGTTAGAGAAAGAGTTTTTTTTTTTTTTTTTTTTTTTAACAAGTACAAAATGCGACTTTTATGATACAGGGGGGAAAACAGCCCTTTGAGGGCTATTCAAGTAAAATAGTGTTTGAGGTCATGCCCGTTTACCGGGAGGACCTCGACTTTTCCTTCCAGAGTTTGCAATCGGAAAGTATGGGGACCCACCTTTTCTTTAACCTGAAAGGGACCTATCCATAATGCTTGAAATTTGGCATGTTTTCCTTTTTCTTTGTGTGCTTTATCCCATTTTAGGACTAGGTCTCCTACTTCAAATCTTTTATCTCCTGCAGACTTTTTATCGAACCATTTCTTGATCCGACTCTGGTGGATGGCGAATTTCTCCCGGGTTTTCTGCCTTTCCTCTTCTAGTTTCAGCAGGGTGTCAATGTGGGTTTGCAAGGCGGGGCAAGGGGTACCGTGGCACTCTTGAGACAACTTTAGAGCGGGAAGAGACAAATTGGGTGGGAGGACGGCTTCTTTCCCATACACGAGAAAATATGGTGAGGTGCCTATTGATGACTTAGGGGTGACGCGATCAGCCCAAAGTGCGTTTTGGAGAGCATTATGCCAGTTTCGTTGGTGAGACAGAAGGGTCTTTTTGACGATGCGGATCAGATTTTTATTTGTTGATTCTGCTAGACCATTTCCTTGGGGATAGTACTTTGCGGAGTGTTTAAGAACAATGCCATTTTCTAATGCAAAATCATATAATTTAAAAGATGAAAAATACGTTGCGTTATCAAACACTAAGGAAGTTGGAACGCCAAACCTGGTAATGATGGAGTGAGTGACAAATTGCATTACCTCCTGATCGTTGACTTGGCGTAATGGTACCGCTTCAACCCACCTGGTGAAATAATCAGTGGCCGTCAGAATGTACCTGTGTTTCTTAGAAGAGTGGGGTAAAATCTCACCAATGACGTCCAGACCCCATTGTTGAAAATGTTCTTCTACTGCTACTGACAACAAAGGAGCAGCCGGACGCGCTTCTCGGCTTGCAAATTTCTGGCATTGAATGCATTTCCGAACATATGCGTGGGCATCTCTGAAAAGGGTTGGCCAATAATAACCTGCTCGCATAATTTTATGGGCAGTGGTATCCCCGGCGAAATGACCTCCTGCTGGTCCATCGTGTAGCTCGGTTAAGACTTTCTGAGCTTCATCATGTTCTAGGCAGCGTAACATTACTCCATTGGAATGTTTCTTGAAAAGCTTCCCTTGGATTAACCGGTAGGACGCGGCTTTGAGTCTGATTGCACGTTTCTGCCGGGCATCTAGATTTGAGTCTAATACACCGTGTGCCAAATATCCCGAGATATCCGAGTACCAAGACGGGTTCCTTTCCGGAGGCATGACGTCAGTTTGGTACATATCAATCTCTTGCTCCCAATTATCTTCTTCACTCTTTTGGGAACCTGCGGCCTCTGCAGCCATTTGGCATAGACCCTATCCTTTAACTGTGCGTGCCGGCTTAAACTCTAAGTCGTACTCTTGCATACACGCAACCCAGTTCCCTCTTCTCTCGCCCAACTCTTGCTGCATGAACAGTGAGCGAACAGCTGGATGGGGAACGTAAACTGTGACATGGTTTTTCAAGATGTAAGGTCTGAAATGTTTGACCGCTTTGTATACCGCATAAGCCTGTTTCTCGATTTCAGGATAATTTAATTCAGCTCCCTGCAGACCAGTGCTCATGAACGAAATGGGACGCTCGTCATTATTTCTGTCCTTTTGTGTGAGTACGGCTACCAGGGATGAGTCTGAAGCAAACGTGTACAGGCTGAAATCTCTGCCGAAATCTGGGCTCTGGAGGGAAGGCGCTTCGGCTATAGCTTTCTTGATCTGGTCGAAAGCTTCCTTTTCGGGTTGATTCCATTTGAAGGTAGCATTTTTCTTTATCATTCCCTGCAGTGGTTTCACTATCTGGGCGAAATATGATATGAACTTACGTACAAAATTGATCTTTCCCAAAAAGGACTGCATTGCTTTCTTACTGCTGGGGGGAGAAATCTGAGCAATGGCTTTCGCACGTTCTGGATCAACGACAATGCCTTGTTTAGTTATGATGTGACCTAGTAGATTTCCTTCTGCTACAGCAAAAAAGCTTTTCTTTGGGTTGAGCGAGATACCATATTTTCTGCATCTTTCGAAGATCTGTCTGAGGTGACGCAAATGATCCCCTCGGCGTTTAGAGAATACCGTAACATCATCCAAGTAGACTACCTCACTTTGGCCTATCAGGCCCCTGAATGCTATATCCATAGCTCTCTGGAATGTTGCCCCTGCGTTGATTAATCCAAAAGGCATGCGCCTGTAAGCGAAAGTTCCCCACTTAGTCCGAAAGGTGGTCTTTAACCTATCTGGTTCGGCTACTAGTACCTGATTGTAACCAGAGAATCCGTCCAATAGAGAGAACATCTCCGACCCGGACACTGCCTGTAATATTTGCTCCATAGGGGGAACTGGGTAATTGTCTTTACTCGAGGCCCGGTTTAAGTTTCGGAAATCTACACATAGGCGAATTTCACCTGACTTCTTCCGTACCGGAACCAAATTGGACACCCATGTGGAGTGGCGAACTTTGAAGATAATGCGGGCATCCAATAGTTTCTTGAGTTCTTTTAGAATCAGTGGCTCCATCGTAGGGTGTACTTTCCTAAGCTTTTGTTGAAATGGTTTTACATTTTCTTTGATCGGTATCACGTGTTGTACGATTCGAGTATCGTATGTGCGTAATTCCTCATATGTCCAAGCGAACACGTCACGATACTTACGAAATAGCTGAGTGAAATCCTGGGCCTCTTGGGGGGTGCAGTCTTTCCCGAGGTTGACGAATTTAGGATTATCCTCTGATCCCAAATTCACTTGTCGATGAGCTAAAATAGAGCTCTGTACTTTTGCATTTGGGGGCCCACGGAACCGATTTTGCAGATCGAAAAGCTTTTCCAGTGATACCACCCCTTTAGGCATGGGGTTTCCTTTGACTTGCTCGTACTCCTTTTGCATAGCTTGGTCGTGCTCATCTTCATCTATAGCAGCGTCTTTGAATATCTCTGAGTTGCACATAAATTCCAACACCTGTTGATCATCATCAAAAACACGCAAATTAGTGATATTGTCTGGCACGGCTGGTTTATACATAACTTCAATAGAAAACCCGTCCCTCAAGGGGGTAAACCTGGCGGCAGCATTAGCTAGAGTATCTGCTGCTGCGTTATGCATTCTTAGAACAGACTTAATTCCAAAAGCGTCAAAAGCAGAAATTAATCGCCATACCTCTTGCTGATACGCCTTCAAATGTGGAGACAAACAATGAATAGTGTTGCGTACCTGCCGAGTGATAATCTCGGAGTCTCCAATGACCCGTAAGCATTTTACCTTCAAATCCAGCGCCTTTTTAAGCCCAAGGATCAAAGCTTCATACTCAGCAGTGTTGTTAGTGCATTGGAACTCCAGTCGACAAGAGACTAAGAATTTTTTCCTATGCGGATCAAGCAAAACGCAGCCAGCGCCAGAACCATCAAGATTTTTGGAACCGTCGTAATACAATGTCCATATATCATTTTCCGGGTCCTTGGGGGAAGTGGATTGCGGAGGAATTTCGGCTTGGTGTGAGACAGTTTGGGCTTGTTCCTCTGCGACAAGTGTCATTTCAGAAAGGACCTCGGGGCCTACTGAAGACTGGGGAGGTCGGTAACATCCAAAAATGGAATCTAGAAAACACATACCAAGTTCCTCCTGGGCAAAGCTGATGGGTTCATTTGTGGCATCCAAATCAGTTACAGTGTGTTTCATGTATGGTTCACTTTCGACTCTGATTTGGTTGTTTCTCCCTTTGTAAGGTAGCCATAAGTGAGACCAATCTGTGGCGAAGTATCCTTGCAATTTTCTAGACCAGTCTCTACTAAGGAGTACACCATAGGCTTCTGGGATGTCAACAACCACTATATCAATACATTGATGAACCCTAGAGTCGGATGAGAGGCGGATGATGACATTGTTCAGTTCTCCAACTGCTGGTACTTGTGATCTGTCCAGTTGAATGATTTTTGCGTCAGTTTTCTCTGGGAGGATGTTGAGTTTCTTGCACACAGATAGAGGCATGACATTCGTAGATGCACCAGAGTCAACGAGGCAATTGTGAACGTTGAAATTAAACATCTCAAAAGATAAGAGAAATGGAGGGGTGGATCCTCTCGAATTCGTGTTGACAACGTTCACTATAGATTGGATATCTGGACTGGTTTGTGCAGACGTGTTGCTGACGTTCTTCGTATTTTGGTTGTTGGCGAAAGCTTTTAGGATAAGTTCCTTTTGATTCGTGATGCGGGCCAACTCGTAGAGTGAGATATTAGCCCTGGTCTTTTTCATGTCCTCCACTATGTTGTAGCTAGTATCGGTTTGGGGACTAGGTTCGGTAGTGGTTTTCGAGGGTTCCACCGGGAGCTTGGTCTTTTGACTTGCTTTGCTGTTACTATTCGTGGGTTTATCCGGCGTAGCGTGTCCTTCGTTTCTAGGGGGGAGAATTTTCCTCAGGAAAGCCCTTTTCTTGTCTTCATAAGATTGTTCGGGAACAGATCCTTTGCTTCTAAGACTATAGTTTCGAGTGGGCTGAGCCTTGGGACTGCCTGCCATGTTGATATCAATGGGAACAAGACTCTCCCCCCCACGGATTATATCAAAATTTAAGACAGAGGCTCCTGATTCCCCATCTAGGAGCGAACCTTCATCTCGATCAGAAACATCGTCCTCTGTCTGGTTTCCCGGAGTTTGGTCATCTAAAAGTTGGTTAACCACTGCGGTCATGCTGCCAATCCATTGCGGGCATGTTTTTTCGGAATGGGCAGCTTGGTGAAAAGAGAAAAAATTGTCTTTCCCTATCTCTTCCACGTTGAGAGCGGCGCTGGAGTTTGACGGAGGTCTGCTGGTGTTGGGATTACTTTTCTTGAAAAAGGGTTTTGGAGGTTTATTTGTAGTTGAGGTTTCAACGCCCTTTCTCTTTAAGTCAGAGACCTCATTCATTAGTAGTTTAAGGGTCTTGGCCATACTCTCGAAATCAAAAGTTTCTCTCTCTCTATTAGGGGTGGAAGACTAACCTTTTTTAGTGGTCGGTTTGTGATCATCCTTTCCTTCATGGTCCATGACTCCTATCGACAACATGTCCTTCTCTACCGCGAGAGCAGCAGCGTAATTTTCTATAAGAGTAGCGCGGGCCTCACGTTTGAAGAAAATAGAAATATCCCTAGGGAGAGCTTTAGTATAGTAGTCGATGGTGATAGAATCGTCCAATGCTAAGTTTGGAGGAAATTTTTGCAATATTGTGGCGAAGCGTTGGTTAAAGTCTTTAACTTTCTCTTTTCTATGACACTTGATGGTGCTTAGTTCTGTGAGGAGCATAGAGGGTGTTTTATCTTCTGCAAACTTTTGCAGGAACACACGACGGAACTGGTCCCATGAAGTGATAGACGCACTGGGTAGGGAGCGGTACCAGGTGGCTGCCTGGCTTACAAGAGTGTGTGGGAAAAGTCGACATGCAACATCATCGGACTGAACTCTCATGATTTGTAGAGACAGATAAAAACTACTAATATGGTCTTCTGCCGATGTGCCTTTCTCTAGATCGAACTTAGGAAGGTGCTTCTCTGGGTGTCTAGGCATATCATGGAGGGGACCTAAGAGGGCCAATGGGGATTGAGCCATCCAGGCCAGAGGCTGCACCCTCCTGGGGTGAAGCTGATGTCGGGTTTCTGCTTCAGACTCACTTCCCGTCCCTGACACCGATGTTCCTTCATGATGACGAGAGTGTTCATCTCGGTGTCTTTCACGGTTATTCACGTTTCTAAGAAGCTCCCAGTTGTAAGGAGGGGGTCTATTTGGGTTTTGGTGGTGATTATGGTTGGCGTGGTGTCTCGGGCCACGGATGATATCTCCTCTACCACCACGACCGTGACCCCTGTTGACTCCACCTTCATTTCTTCGGGGCCTATTTCCTTCCTCCGCATTCCTTCGGGCTGTGTTACCTTCTCTTTCGTTTCTTCTTTCCCCTTCTCCTTCTCGTGGGGAATACACTTGGTTGTTGGTCCACTGATGTAAGTCAGGCTGTGGTTCGGGGAAAGGTTCCGTATCAGGGAAACCTTCACTATCGTGGGTAACGGGGTCATTTTCCTGGACAGCCTGTGCAAGGTCCTCAATCATGGTATTCACAAGTTCAGGTATGGTGCGGACCAGCACGCCATTGCGAGTGATGTTATCGGCAGGGGTCCTAGTGTGGGCTAGGAATTCCATGATAGAGGCATATCGTAAATCCCTGATGAGATTACGGGCAACTGGGCGTAAGGCCCTCAGCTGTTCGTTAGTGATTTCAAAGTATCGGGATTCCACCGTTGGAATATCCTCTAAAGGGGGAAGGGTAACTTCGTTATTTGTGACCTCCCGGTGGGGAGTTTGTGATGGAAAGTCTGTTGTATGCTGGGAGGATGCCATGCCCTCCTTCTAGCGCCAAATCTGTTGACGGGAAAATATGTCCGGCCAACAGTAGGGGATCTCCCCGGTAGAAAGTCCCAATTAGACTTTAAACCGTTTGGAGTAGGGATCCCGTCCGGGGTGTGGGTCTGGCTACCACTTAAATGACTATCTCTTCGGTTTCGAGCAACCTGATTGAAACTGCAAACATACACTCATTCACACGATACAGAATACATGACTGATGTATAAAAACAATATATGACACTGTGCGTAGCAAGGTGATAGACATAATGCATACACTCAGGAAGTGTCGTTAGCAACACATCTATGAGGTATGCATGCTGGATAATCTGACTGCCAAAGAAACAGTTAGCTCGTCCTCTTCATCCTGCGTTTGACCCTTTTCTTTCTCCTTTTGTGAGCCTCTTAAAGTATTGTGGTCTT
This sequence comes from Pinus albicaulis, assembly GCA_034641835.2. Lineage (NCBI taxonomy): Eukaryota > Viridiplantae > Streptophyta > Pinopsida > Pinales > Pinaceae > Pinus > Pinus albicaulis. Next base: position 1,710,624,404 of record CM076580.1, on the reverse strand, counting down.
CTTCCTTTCTTAAAAAATTACCTTTCACCCTTTCTGTTCTTCTTTTTCCTCTTTTCTCTTTCTCTCTGCCGCGGCGGCTTGTTCTGCCTTTTTCTGACGATCGACTTTGTCGAGTTCTTCTTTCAGTGCCTTTTCTGCCGCTGCCTGTGCCTCCTTTTCCTGTCTTTCTTTCTCCTCTTCCTTTTTCTTATTTCGCTCTGTCCTGGCATCTTTCTTACGTTTCTCTTCATCTTCCTTCTTCTTCTTCTCCTCTTCCAGTTTGGCTTGGGCTTCTGCTTCCCTTTGCTGATCTGTGGCGTTAGGCCCCGTACTGATCTTTGTTTTCTTATCTTTGGAGGAAGAAGAGCCACCTAAATTCTGGTGATCCTCTCCTTCTCGGTCAGAGTTGATCCCTGGAGCTAAATGCCTTTCTGCGTTGTACCAGTTTCTTTTTTCGTCCTCTGCCGGGCGCTCGACGTGTTGATAACTCCATCTAAAATTGGCCCTTTTACAATGCTCAGGAACTATCCTGACTGGGTCATAAGTCCGGCAATCCAGATTTCTGAAGTGATAAATTTTTACCTCCTCCCCTTCACGCGCTACTTCTCTGGAGTCTTTGTGTGCTTTGTTTCCAAAGGAGCATAGGGAGGTAGAAGCGGGCCACGCTATATTGTTTAAGTTTAGAGTCTGGAGAAACCCGAGGTCATCTGAAACTCCTCTGCATGTGAGAACCATATGGGTAATAACTTTTCGAGCATGTAGTGGCTTTCATGAGGCAAATGTCTTCGGATGATTGCTAGTCAGAAGGTAATGGAAGCAGAGTGTGCCACACGACCCGATGTGTCTCATTTTTCCAGCCCTGACATACATGGGGTGTCTTGTTGGAATAGTTCGTCAGAGAGTGAGATAGATATATAGAAATTGCCATGTTCACGACTTGTCCTGGATTCACGACTTGACCTGTTCCGTGCGCAAATGTCTTGCACATGCGCGAAATCTACAGGTTCCTTCTGGTATCTGGGCGCATGTGGTGAGCGGACATCATCAGCAGATCTGACGTGAGAGAACCGATGGTAACTCCCTCATCTGGGGCTAAAGCTGAGGCTAAATTTGTGTGCATGGAGCCCATTAATATTCCTTCCCAATTGAACCGAGTGCCGTGGACTGTTACGTGTTCCATGATGGTTGCCCATGTTCCGTTGAAGGTGGTGGCGTCCGAACGCCCATATATCCTGCACAGCATGGCGGCAACTAGCTTATAAACCTTCCTCAGACTGGCCACTGGGTACTCCTGGTCCTTGCTGGTGTGATTCCACCACCATTTTCCAGATTGTATCAACCATGTTTTCATTTTAGAAAGAAACATCTGGGTGAGTTACTAGTTTGATATGATAATGAATTTTCTGTGCTTTTGAACTCTACAGTGTGCAGGCACTGCTGCCTCTCTGGATTGTGAAGTTCTTGAGATCGAGTCTTACGTATGATCCGATCCAACATCTCGCGGAAGACACCGGAAAGATAGCTGGGATATGAAACCATAACCCCAAGGTACATTGGACTTCTTCTAGTTGAACCACATACTTCCCAGGAAGAGGGAGTCTTGAAGCTATCTGGCATGGCAGCTGCCTAAAGCGGTGCTGCTTTATACCACCTTCAAAATTTGTCCTCCTTTGCGAAGGTGCAAAGGGTGTCTCTGTATATTGGTGGAGGAGATGTTTGCATGTCTGTGTCTGACTCTTCCTCCACCACCTGCCTACTTCTCCTTCGGGATACCCGGGGTGCCATATTGCTAGAGTCAGAGAGGACCGGTACCATGTCTGCTCTAAATTCACCTGTTGCATTCAAGACAGAATCCCAGGATAAGAAAGACATGATGATAATGGCTAAATAGAGTCTATACATGCAAAGATTAATTGACTGTTCTCTGGGAGTCGCTGGGTCGCCGATCCACAAAAAGGACTCACACGCGACCTTGCGACCTTGCGACTAGGTCGCAGGGTCGCAGAGTCGCCGAGAGGGAGTTTTGCGACCTTGCGACCTTGCGACCTGGTCGCTAGGTCGCAGGTCGCACTTGCGCCTGCCGGGGGGTTTCGCGCGCACGCGACTTTACGGCTAATCTTTCCCTAACGGGAAAAGTATGCGGCTTGAAAGGGCCTAAACTGACAATAAGGCATAGCCATGAGGAATTAGGCAAGAGACGGGTGACCTTGGGGTTTGTGGGAAACAAAACAATGGTGAAACTCAAAAGAAAACCCTACATCCTTTCCAGCAAATAAATAAGACCGTGGGGAGGCTTAATAATGGCAAGAAATGCTTAAGAGGGAAACATAGGGAGGAAAAGGAAACTTACCCGGAAGAAAACGCGCCAGTCGACCTGTCAGAGCAATTCCACGGTTTTCGCTGAAAGCTACAAATGCGACCTAGCGACCCGACCTTATATAAAAAGGTCGCACGTGCGAATACTTAATGAGGTCGCAAGTTGCAAGTTTGCAACCTTGCGACCTCGCGACCTTAAGGTTGCTGGGTCGCAAAGGTCGCTGAGTCGCTAATTTCTTTAAAACTTCATTTTGCGATTTTGCGACCTTGCGACCTTAAGGTCGCTAGGTCGCAAGGTCGCAAATTGATTGACTTCCGACTCTTGCGACCTGGTGACCTATGCGACCTTAGGGTCGCAGAGTCGCATAGGTCGCATGGGTCGCAAATAATGGATCCACGACTTAGCGACTTGCTCTTAAAACTTTACTTGGCTTTTTTCCTTCTTTAGTTTCAAAGGGGGCTCCAAAAATTTTGAAGTGTGTGTTATTATTTTATGTATTTCTGGAGGGTGTTGTAGGAGCTACAACAAATGGCGATTCACTGGATGAATTCAGAGTCTCTGCTGATGAAGGGTCGATGAGGGAGGAGGGAGGGGTCTAATACTTGCTTGTTCCTTTACCTCAGAGTTTACACCTTCTTTCCTTTGCCACCCCGCATAGTCGCCTGCCCTTTTGGCTTGTTGGGTGCAGATCAACCGAATTTTAATTTCTCACGCTTCCAGGATCGAGAGGGTCGGGGAAACCTTGGGCCACTGCAGGGTCCGGTACAATTATTTCGTCCTCATGGTGTTGCTCCGCTGCCAGCGAACCTCTCGGCTCCGGCGGAGTCACTGCCTAAAGAGTCGTGAACGTTGCTCCGCTGCCAGCGAGCCTGGTCAGTACCCCGGCGGAGTCGTTACAACACCTCTCTGTGCAGGAAGCCTTTCTCGATCCTTTACCCTTTATTTGTGTGCGATTGCACTTATTTGAGAACGTGCTTGTAGCACTTATTTAGATGGGCATATTTTGCCTGGGCGGATGAGGGATCCCGACTTATTTTGCTTGCAGAGAGGTTGCTCCTGGTCTCATATGAGGACTCGGGTTTTTCCCGGATGACCTGCAATTCTCTTGAGTTAGCCCTGTTCCCTCACGATCCGGTTGCGTCTATGCAAGACCTTTTCTGCCTGCACCCTTTAAGCTGCTAGGTGGTTCCTTATGCTTGAAGACTCTGGTAAGATCGTGTATTATCCTTAGGTGCCCATTACAAGCGAGTTTCGACTGCCCCGTGCTTTGCGGGAAGGGCCTTTCATCAGCATAGAACCTCTTCAAGGAGTGATCTGGTTGCGGGCAGCTTAGACAAGGTTTTCTTTGAAGAGTTAGGGAAAGAGTTTTTTTTTTTTTTTTTTTTTTTTAGCAACAAAAGAAAAACGGCTTCTATGATACATGGGGAGAACAGCCCTTTGAGGGCTATTCAAGTAAAATAGTGTTTGAGGTCATGCCCGTTTACCGGGAGGACCTCGACTTTTCCTTCCAAAGTTTGCAATTGGAAAGTATGGGAACCTATCTTTTCTTTAACCTGAAAGGGACCTATCCATAGTGCTTGAAATTTTGCATGTTTTCCTTTCTCTTCGTGTGCCTTATCCCACTTTAGGACAAGATCTCCTACTTCAAATTTTTTATCTCCTGCAGACTTTTTATCGAACCATTTCTTGATCCGACTCTGGTGGATGGCGAATTTCTCCCGGGTTTTCTGCCTTTCCTCTTCTAGTTTCAGCAGGGTGTCAATGCGGGTTTGTAAGGCGGGGCAAGGGGTACCGTGGCACTCTTGAGACAACTGTAGAGCGGGAAGAGACAAATTGGGTGGGAGGACGGCTTCTTTCCCATACACGAGAAAATATGGTGAGGTGCCTATTGATGACTTAGGGGTGACGCGATCAGCACAAAGTGCGTTTTGGAGAGCATTATGCCAGTTTCGTTGGTGAGACAGAAGGGTCTTTTTGATGATGCGGATCAGATTTTTATTTGTTGATTCTGCTAGACCATTTCCTTGGGGATAGTACTTTGCAGAGTGTTTAAGAACAATGCCATTTTCTAATGCAAAATCATATAATTTAAAGGACGAAAAATACGTTGCATTATCAAACACCAAGGAAGTTGGAACGCCAAACCTGGTAATGATGGAGTGAGTGACAAATTGCATTACCTCCTGATCGTTAACTTGGCGTAATGGTACCGCTTCAACCCACCTGGTGAAATAATCAGTGGCCGTCAGAATGTACCTGTGTTGCTTAGAAGAGTGGGGTAAAATCTCACCAATGACATCCAGACCCCATTGTTGAAAAGGTTCTTCTACTGCTACTGACAACAAAGGAGCCGCCGGGCGCGTTTCTCGGCTTGCAAATTTCTGGCATTGAATGCATTTCCGAACATATGCGTGGGCATCTCTGAAAAGGGTTGGCCAATAATAACCTGCACGCATAATTTTATGGGCAGTGGTATCCCCGGCAAAATGACCTCCTGCTGGTCCATCGTGTAGCTCGGTTAAGACTTTCTGAGCTTCATCATGTTCTAGGCAGCGTAACATTACTCCATTGGAATGTTTCTTGAAAAGCTTCCCTTGGATTAACTGGTAGGACGCGGCTTTGAGTCTGATTGCACGTTTCTGCCGGGCATCTAGATTTGAGTCCAATACACCGTGTGCCAAATATCCCGAGATATCCGAATACCAAGACGGGTTCCTTTCCTGAGGCATGACATCAGTTTGGTACATATCAATCTCTTGCTCCCAATCATCTTCTTCACTCTTTTGGGAACCTGCGGCCTCTGCAGCCATTTGGCATAAACCCTGTCCTTTAACTGTGCGTGCCGGCTTAAACTCTAAGTCGTACTCTTGCATACACGCAACCCAGTTCCCTCTTCTCTCGCCCAACTCTTGCTGCATGAACAGTGAGCGAACAACTGGATGGGGAACGTAAACTGTGACATGGTTTTTCAAGATGTACGGTCTGAAATGTTTGACCGCTTTGTATACTGCATAAGCCTGTTTCTCGATTTCAGGATAATTTAATTCAGCTCCCTGCAGACCATTGCTCATGAATGAAATGGGATGCTCGTCATTATTTCTGTCCTTTTGTGTGAGTACGGCTGCCAGGGATGAGTCTGAAGCAAACGTGTACAGGCTGAAATCTCTGCCGAAATCTGGGCTCTGGAGGGAAGGTGCTTCGGCTATAGCTTTCTTGATCTGGTCGAAGGCTTCCTTTTCGGGTTGATTCCATTTGAAGGTAGCATTTTTCTTTATCATTCCCTGTAGTGGTTTCACTATCTGGGCGAAATCTGATATGAACTTACGTACAAAATTGATCTTTCCCAAAAAGGACTGCATTGCTTTCTTACTGCTGGGGGGAGAAATCTGAGCAATGGCTTTCGCACGTTCTGGATCAACGACAATGCCCTGTTTAGTTATGATGTGACCTAGTAGATTTTCCTCTGCTACGGCAAAAACGCTTTTCTTTGGGTTGAGCGAGATACCGTATTTTCTGCATCTTTCGAAGATCTGTCTGAGGTGACGCAAATGATCCCCTCGGCGTTTAGAGAATACTGTAACATCATCCAGGTAGACTACCACACTTTGGCCTATCAGGCCCCTGAATGTTATATCCATAGCTCTTTGGAATGTTGCTCCTGCGTTGATTAATCCAAAAGGCATGCGCCTGTAAGCGAAAGTTCCCCACTTAGTCCGAAAGGTAGTCTTTAACCTATCTGGTTTGGCCACCAGTACCTGATTGTAACCAGAGAATCCGTCCAATAAAGAGAACATCTCTGACCCGGACACTGCCTGTAATATTTGCTCCATAGGGGGAACTGGGTAATTGTCTTTACTCGAGGCCCGGTTTAGGTTTCGGAAATCTACACATAGGCGAATTTCACCTGACTTCTTCCGTACCGGAACCAAATTGGACACCCATGTGGAATGGCGAACTTTGAAGATAATGCGAGCGTCCAAAAGTTTTTTGAGTTCTTTTAGAATCAGTGGCTCCATTGTAGAGTGTACTTTCCTAAGCTTTTGTTGGAATGGTTTTACATTTTCTTTAATGGGTATCACGTGTTGTATGATTCGAGTATCGTATGTGCGTAAGTCCTCATATGTCCAAGCGAATACGTCACGATACTTGCGAAATAGCTGAGTGAAATCTTGAGCCTCTTGGGGGGTGCAGTCTTTCCCAAGGTTGACGAATTTAGGATTATCTTCTGATCCCAAGTTCACTTGTCGATGGGCCAAGATAGAGCTCTGTACTTTGGCATTTGGGGGCCCACGGAAACGATTTTGCAGATCGAAAAGCTTCTCAAGTGATACCACCCCTTTAGGCATGGGGTTTCCTTTGACTTGCTCGTACTCCTTTTGCATAGCTTGGTCGTGCTCATCTTCATCTATAGCAGCGTATTTGAATATTTCTGAGTTACACATAAATTCCAACACCTGTTGATCATCATCGAAAACACGCAAGTTAGTGATATTGTCTGGCACGGAGGGTTTATACATAACTTCAATAGAAAAACCGTCCCTCAAAGGGGTAAATCTAGCGGCAGCATTAGCTAGAGTATCCGCCGCTGCATTATGCATTCTCATAACAGATTTAATTCCAAAAGCGTCAAAAGCAGAAATGAGCCGCCATACCTCTTGCTGATACGCCTTTAAATGTGGAGACAAACAATGAATAGTATTGCGTACCTGCTGAGTGATGATCTCGGAGTCTCCAATGACCTGTAAGAATTTTACCTTCAAATCGAGCGCCTTTTTAAGCCCAAGGATCAAAGCTTCATATTCAGCAGTGTTGTTAGTGCATTGGAACTCCAGCCGACAAGAGACTAAGAATTTTTTCTTATGCGGATCAAGCAAAACGCAGCCAGCGCCAGAACCATCGAGATTTTTGGAACCGTCGTAATACAATGTCCATATGTCATTTTCCGGGTCCTTGGGGGCAGTGGATTGTGGAGGAATTTCGGCTTGGTGTGAGACAGTTTGGGCTTGTTCCTCTGCGACGAGTGTCATTTCAGAAAGGACCTCGGGGCCTACTGCAGACTGGGGAGGTCGGTAACATCCAAAAATGGAATCTAGAAAACACATACCAAGTTCCTCCTGGGCGAAGCTGATGGGTTCATTTGTGGAATCCAAATCAGTTACAGTGTGTTTCATGTATGGTTCACTTTCGACTCTGATTTGGTTGTTTCTCCCTTTGTAAGGTAGCCATAAGTGAGACCAATCTGTGGCGAAGTATCCTTGCAATTTGCTAGACCAGTCTCTACTAAGCAGTACACCATAGGCTTCTGGGATGTCGACAACCACAATATCAATACATTGATGAACCCTAGAGTCGGATGAGAGGCGGATGATGACATTGTTTAATTCTCCAACTGCTGGTACTTGTGATCTGTCCAGTTGAATGATTTTTGCGTCAGTTTTCTCTGGGAGGATGTTGAGTTTCTTGCACAAAGATAGAGGCATGACATTCGTGGAAGCACCAGAGTCAACGAGGCAATTGTGAACGTTGAAATTGAACATCTCGAAAGATAAGAGAAATGGAGGGGTGGATCCTCTCGAGTTCGTGTTGACCGCGTTTACTATAGATTGGAAATCTGGACTGGTTTGTGCAGACGTGTTGCTGACGTTCTTCGTATTTTGGTTGTTGGCGAAAGCTTTTAGGATAAGTTCCTTTTGGTTCGTGATGCGGGCCAACTCGTAGAGTGAGATATTAGCCCTGGTCTTTTTCATGTCCTCCACTATGTTGTAGCTAGTATCGGTTTGGGGACTGGTTTTGATGGTGGTTTTCGAGGGTTCCACCGAGAGCTTGGTTTTTTGACTTGCTTTGCTATTACTATTCATGGGCTTTTCTGGTGTAGCTTGTCCTTCATTTCCAGGAGGAAGAATTTTCCTCAGGAAAGCCCTTTTCTTATCCTCATATGATTGTTCAGGAACAGAGCCTTTGCTTCTAAGACTGTAGTTTCGAGTGGGCTGAGCCTTGGGACTGCCTGCCATGTTGATATCAATGGAAGCAAGACTCTCTCCCCCGCGGATTACATCGAAAGTTAAGACAGAGGCTCCTGATTCCCCATCTAGGAGTGAGACCTCATCTCGATCAGAAACTTCATCCTCTGTCAGGCTTCCTGGAGTTTGATCATCCAAAAGTTGGTTAACCACTGCGGTCATGCTGCCAATCCATTGCGGGCACATTTTTTCAGAATGGGCAGCTTGGTGAAAAGAGCAAAAATTGTCTTTCCCTATCTCCTCCACGTTGAGAGCGGCACTGGTGTTTGACGGAGGCCTGCTGGTGTTGGGATTGCTTTTCTTGAAAAAGGGTTTCGGAGGTTTATTTGTAGTTGAGGTTTCAACGCCTTTTCTCTTTAAGTCAGAGACCTCATTCGTTAATAGTTTGAGGGTCTTGGCCATACTTTCGAAATCGAAAGTTTCTCTCTCTCTATTTGGGGTGGAAGACTGACCCTTTTTAGTGGTTGATTTGTGATCATCCTTTCCATCATGGTCCATGACTCCTATCGACAACATGTCTTTTTCTACCATGAGAGCAGCAGCGTAATTTGCTGTAAGAGTAGCGCGGGCCTCACGTTTGACGAAAACGGAAATATCCCTAGGGAGGGCTTTAGTATAGTAGTCGATGGTGATAGAATCGTCCAATGCTAAGTTTGGAGGAAACTTTTGCAATATGGTGGTGAAGCGTTGGTTAAAGTCTTTAACTTTCTCTTTTCTATGACACTTGATGGTGCTTAGTTCTGTGAGGAGCATAGAGGGTGTTTTATCTTCTGCAAACTTTTGCAGGAACACACGACGGAACTGGTCCCATGAAGTAATAGACGCACTGGGCAGGGAGCGGTACCAGGTAGCTGCCTGGCTTACAAGAGTGTGTGGGAAAAGTCGACATGCAACATCATCGGACTGAACTCTCATGATTTGTAGAGACAGATAAAAACTACTAATATGGTCTTCTGCCGATGTGCCTTTCTCTGGATCGAACTTAGGAAGATGCTTCTCTGGGTGTCTGGGCATATCATGGAGAGGACCTAAGAGGACCAAATGGGATTGAGCCATCCAGGCCAGAGGCTGCACCCTCCTGGGGCGCTGATGGTGTCGGGTTTCTGCTTCAGACTCACTTCCCGTCCCTGACACCGATGTTCCTTCATGATGACGAGAGTGTTCATCTCGGTGTCTTTCACGGTTATTCACGTTTCTAAGCAGCTCCCAGTTGTAAGGAGGGGGTCTATTTTGGTTTTGGTGGTGATTATGGTTGGCGTGGTGTCTCAGGTCGCGAATGATATTTCCTCTACCACCACGACCTTGACCCCTGTTGACTCCACCTTCATTTCTTCGAGGCCTATTTCCTTCCTCTGCATTCCTTCGGGCTGTGTTACCTTCTCTTTCGTTTCTTCTTTCCCCTTCTCCTTCTTGTGGGGAATACACTTGGTTGTTGGTCCACTGATGTAAGTCAGGCTGCGGTTCGGGGAAAGGTTCCGTATCAGGGAAACCTTCACTATCGTGGACAACGGGGTCATTTTCTTGGACAGCCCGTGCGAGGTCTTCAATCATGGTATTCACAAGTTCAGGTATGGTGCGGACCAGCACGCCATTGCGAGTGATGTTATCGGCAGGGGTCCTAGTGTGGGCTAGGAATTCCATGATAGGGGCATACCGTAAATCCCTGATGAGATTACGGGCAACTGGGCGTAAGGCTCTCAGCTGTTCGTTAGTGATTTTAAAGTATCGGGCTTCCACCGTTGGAATATCCTCTAAGGGGGGAAGGGTAACTTCGTTATTTATGACCTCCCGGTGGGGAGTTTGTGATGGAATGTCTGTTGTATGCTGGGAGGATGCCATGCCCTCCTTCTAGCGCCAAATCTGTTGACGGGAAAATATGTCCGGCCAACAGTAGGGGATCTCCCCGGTAGAAAGTCCCAATTAGACTTTGAACCGTTTGGAGTAGGGATCCCGTTCGGGGTGTGGGTCCGGCTACCGCTTAAATGACTATCTCTTCGGTCTCTGGCAACCTGATTGAAACTGCAAACATACACTTATTCACACAATACAGAATACATGACTGATGTATCAAACCAATATATGACACTATGCGTAGCAAGGTAATAGACAGAATGCATACACCCAGGAAGTATCGTTAGCAACACATCTATGGGGTATGCATGCAGGATAATCTGACCACCAAAGAAACAGTTCTTTATGGCAAGAATATCCCTTAACTTTCCGAAAGATATAACGAAACGCTAATAAAACAGTTCATTAACATTCATCATAAGAGTAAATAATAAACTTGAGCATCATCAACACAATCACATATAGCTATGGTGCATGAATGATACTATTAATAACACAGATTCATTAATCAGAAGATATTCTGAAACTGTACGCAGAATACACACAATGTTGTCACAGCCAAACACATCATCCAATCAAAGGGGTTTTAACATGTATTGTATTTCATATATCAAGAGTATGCTTCTTCAGTTACAATGCAATAATGCCTTTCAGTCCAAAAAAGAGCAGCCTTTTACAATGTTCCCCACAGGGGTATTTATAGATTCAACAGACGCACTTATGGCCTTCCGACAGTTCAGCTTCCCGACGGTTCAGCTTCCCGTTTGCCAAAATTGCGACCTGCGACCTGGTCGCAAGTGCGACCTGCGACCTGGTCGCGGGTGCGACCTGCGACCTGGTCGCAGGTGCGACCTGCGACCCAGCGGTTGAACTATGGAGGTGGTCGCGCGATTGAGGTTTCTGGAACGTTGACTTTCTTGCCCTTGAGGAAATCTCGCCAAGTCTGGTAATTTGCTGTTATAGGAGCGACAAGAGGGCTTTCCTCTTTTATTCGATGCGTACATTCTAGGGCATTCGGCACCAGAGTCTCCTTCTTCTGAGAGATCAGCATTGAGAGGGAAGCAAGCTTGGTATAGATTTGCACTGGAGTGACAAGCAACCGATTCGGGTTCTCTTGTGATGCCTCGAATTCTGGTGCGGCAGCAGCTTGTCTTACGGGTTGCAGAAAAGACTGAATTTCATGCTCTACCTGCTCCCAGTCTTTAGTCTCATTCAGTGCCCCTAATGATGGAATGTGATGAAGAGAATTCATGGAGTCAATGCCGCTGATCAAGTGATTATATGCAGACATTACTTTGTCCAAATCTTTGGCCAGCTTGTCTTTAGACTGCATATTCATCCGAATTTTCACTTTGGCTTCTTGTGTATGACTCCAATCTTTCCTAGGCACATGTTCGGGAGCTTGCGGGTGCTGTGCTGTCCAGTTCATCATCTTGTCCAAAGCTACCGAGGCTTCCCTGAGCTGTTCGTGTTTCTGCCTGGTTTCCTCTCGTGCCTCTGCCAACGGGGCCACTGTTTGTTTCAGGGTGAGCATTTCCTGGTATACTTGCCTCATTGTCATCTCCAACACATCACACTCTTTCCTGACCGCCAGTGGGACCTCATTCACTTGGGCGGGCCTACCTTGGAGCTGCAGCATCTCATTTTCTAGCCTTGATTTTTCCTGCTCTGCCGCTTTTAGCCTGTTCTGTAAAGAAATAATTTCCCTACTCATCCTAGTGACATTTTCCTCTGTGGCCGCGGAAAAAGCGGTGCCTGCTAACGCTATCATAACAGGATTAGTCCTTGTGTCTGGGACTATGTCCTTTCCGGTGGCGACCGTAGAGATGGCGGGATGGCCTTGCGCTAAGGATTTTCTTTTCTCTTGCCGTATCTTGAAAGAGAATTGGTCAAATGTCAGTCTGGTCAAGTCGAAGACTTCTTCTTCTTGCTCCCCGGGAAAATCATCAACATTGAGGGTACTTTTCGTGCCACCCGCAGGGATATCCAAAGGAGATAGGTCAATGTCGTCTATTAGCTCGTCCTCCTCATCCTGTGTTTGATCCTTGTCCTTTTCCTTTTGCCGGCGCTCGGCCTCCGCCTTGTCGTGTTCCTCCTTCTTCCTTCTTTCTGACTCTGCCTCTGCTTCCTTTCCAGCTTTTCTCTTTCTCTCTGCCGCGGCGGCTTGCTCTGCCTCCTTTTGATGATCGACTTTGTTGAGTTCTTCCTTAAGTGCCTTTTCAGCCGCCGCCTGTGCCTCCTTTTCCTGTCTTTCCTTCTCCTCTTCCTTTTTCTTTTTTCGCTCTGTCCTGGCATATTTCTTATGTTTCTCTTCATCTTCCTTCATCTTCTTCTCTTCTTCCTTCTTGGCTTGGGCTTCTGCTTCCCTTTGCTGATCTGTGGTGTCAGGCCCCGTACTGGTCTGTGTTTTCTTATCTTTGGAGGAAGAAGAGCCTCCTAAATTCTGGTGATCCTCTCCTTCTCGGTCAGAGTCGATCCCTAGAGCTAGATGCCTTTCTGCGTTGTACCAGTTTCTTTTTTCGTCCTCTGCCAGGCGCTCGACGTGTTGATAACTCCATCTAAAATTGGCCCTTTTACAATGCTCAGGAACTATCCTGACTGGGTCATAAGTCCGGCAATCCAGATTTCTGAAGTGATAACTTTTTACCTTTTCCCCTTCACGCGCTACTTCTCTGGAGTCTTTGACTGTATAGGCACCAATGGTGAGAGGTAGAGCGGGCCAAGGTTTCTTCTTCCCTTTGGAAAGGACGTTAGAGAAACCCGAGGTCATCTGGAAACATACCTCCTGCATGAGCACCTTATCGGTAATAAACTTGGGCAGAGCATGTGGTGCTTTAAACGAGCCAAATACTCGGATGATTGTGAATTCGGAGAATGGAAACCAGTGTGCCACCTGACCCAGTGTCTCCATTGCTCGCCAAGACATACATGGGGTGTCTTGACCGAATAGTTTCCCGTAGAGGGCGGGAATGAATATATGAGAGATTTGCTCGATGTCTGACTTGTACCTGGATTCCCAGAATACCTTGGTCTACAAATGTATTGCCTGGGTCTGTTCGGAGTCCCAGTTATGCGGCCATCCTTCGACATGCAGCTGGGCACAGACAGCATCTAGCAGATATGAAGCCATATAGAATTCTGATGGCGCTCCCTCATCTAGGGCTAGAGCTGAAGCCAAATTTGTGTGCATGGAGCCCATTAATATACCGGTCCAATTGAACCGAGTGCCATATACTGTTACGTGTTCCATGATGGTTGCCCATGTTCCGTTGAAGGTGGTGGCGTCCGAACGCCCGTAAATTCTGCACAGCATGGCGGCCACTAACTTATACACCTTCCTCAGACTGGCCACCGGGTACTCCTGGTCCTTTTTTATTTTGAATTTATCTGGTTCTGCCCACCATTTTCTGATTGTATCAACCATCGGCACTTCATTTGCAGAAAACCATCTTGGGGTGAAGTTCACCTCTGGTTTGGGGAGCGAGTAGTAGATCTGTGCTTTTGAGCTCTCCAGTGTTGCGAAGGCTTTTCCTGCACTATCTCGGATTGTGAAGTTCTTCGGATCCGTCTTCTGTATGATCCAGTCCAACATCTTTGGGCACGGAAAGATGGCGGGATGTGACCCTGCTAGGTGCAATTTGGACTTCTTGACTTTCAGGTATACTTCCCGGTCCGGGAGATCTTCTGGAAACTCATCCTCTGGCATGGCGAACTCGCGGTATACTTCATACCACCTAAGGCTGTCCTCCTTTGCAAAGGTGCAAAGGGTGTCTCTGTATATTGGTGGAGGCGATGTTTGTATGTCTGTGTCTGACTCTTCCTCCACTACCTGCCTACTTCTCCTTCGGGATACCTGGGGTGCCATGTTGCTAGAGTCTGAGAGGACCGGTACTGCGTCTGCTCTGAATTCACCTGCTGCATTCAAGACAGAATCCCAGGATAAGAAAGACATGATGATAATGGCTAAATAGAGTCTATACATGCAAAGATTAATTGACTGTTCTCTGGGAGTCGCTGGGTCGCCGATCCACAAAAAGGACTCACACGCGACCTCGCGACCTTGCGACTAGGTCGCAGGGTCGCAGAGTCGCTGAGAGGGAGTTTTGCGACCTTGCGACCTTGCGACCTGGTCGCTAGGTCGCAGGTCGCACTTGCGCCTGCCGGGGGGTTTCGCGCGCGCGCGACTTTGCGGCTAATATTTCCCTAACGGGAAAAGTATGCGGCTTGAAAGGGCCTAAAATGCCAATAAGGCATAGCCATGAGGAATTAGGCAAGAGACGGGTGACCTTGGGGTTTGTGGGAAACAAAACAACGGTGAAACTCAAAAGAAAAACCCTACATCCTTTCCAGCAAATAAATAAGACCATGGGGAGGCTTAATAATGGCAAGAAATGCTTAAGAGGGAAACATAGGGAGGAAAAGGCAACTTACCCGGAAGAAAACGCGCCATTCGACCTGTCAGAGCAATTCCACGGTTTTCTCTGAAAGCTACAAATGCGACCTAGCGACCCGACCTTATATAAAAAGGTCGCACGTGCGAATACTTAATGAGGTCGCAAGTTGCAAGTTTGCGACCTTGCGACCTCGCGACCTTAAGGTCGTTGGGTCGCAAAGGTCGCTGAGTCGCTAATTTCTTTAAAACTTCATTTTGCGATTTTTCGACCTTGCGACCTTAAGGTCGCTAGGTCGCAAGGTCGAAAATTGATTGACTTCCGACTCTTGCGACCTGGCGACCTATGCGACCTTAGGGTCGCAGAGTCGCATAGGTCGCATGGGTCGCAAATAATGGATCCGCGACTTAGCGACTTGCTCTTAAAACTTTACTTGGCTTTTTTCCTTCTTTAGTTTCAAAGGGGGCTCCAAAAATTTTGAAGTGTGTGTTATGATTTTATGTATTTTTGGAGGGTGTTGTAGGAGCTACAACAAGTAGCCAATTCACTTTTTGATTTATGGATTTTAATTGTTTGGGCAGACTCTAAAGCTTTTTCAGAAAAAATATTTTTGGCAGGTGGGATTTCTTTACCCTTTTCGGCTGCTTGAGCACTTGATTCTATTCCACTGTCTTCAATTTCTTCAAATTCCCCCATGGACTCAGATTAAACAGTTGAGCCCATATGATTTTCTACCTATTCTATCAATCTGTTAGGATTAAATAGTCTAATAGATTTTTTATTCTCTAAATTCTACAACAGAAAATTAAATAGCATTCAAGTCAGGATTAAACAGTCTAACTTGATGCTGATCTATGACATAAAAAAAATCTGCACATAGATTATTATTTGCAGAAAATTAAAACAAAATGATGAAGGCTTAAGATCTGAAAGTTTTTCATCATGCCCTTCTCTTTTTACAGCTCTGTTTTGACTCTTGTTTGAGCTGTTTCTTCCTTTTTCTGTGGTTCAGATTTTGAGCTGATTAGAACCATATTTTTACATCTCTTGACTTAGAATTTGAAACAGATTTGAGTCATTCTCTTTTTGAAATGTTAGGTTCAGATTTTGATCTTGTTTGAACCTTTAATTTCTATCCTAAACTATCTACTGATAAGCCAAGATTGAACAGTTTGGAAAATCAAATTCACTATCCTATCAACAGAAAATTTAAAGCTAATTAGTCAAGTTTAGGCTGTTTGACTAACTAGAAATGTGTTATTCAGGAGTGGCATTTAATCTTGCACACTTTCAGACTTTGTTTCTCTTTTTTGGTATGGGGCTATACCTTTCTTGTTTTCACAATCTGCCCTCTTTTCTTTCTTTCTTTGTTTTTGTATTTTTTGAATCTTTGATTTTTCTTCAAAGCAGAAAACAACAACTAAATACATGCTCAGAACTGAGCTTTATTGACATTATAACCTATTCTAAACATGGAGTATTTACATTTATCATATGATACAAAAATTCCAATGCAGCCAGCTGAGTAATGTCAAGAAGAAGTAGAAACTTTGGCTGCTTGTTAGAGGTATCCATAGAACATATTGAAGATTAACCTTCAATATCAAGGCTGTCACAGAAGGTGACAACTTTTCATGTCTCTGGCTTGTACAAAGGATCGCTGCTTGATAATTTTAGCCAGTTGGGATTTCCACACATTCTTCCATGGGATCAACAAAGAAATGATGAAGATTCTCTTCTTTTTGGTCCTCTATGTCTGGTAGATTGTCTGCTTCCAAGACTTCAGCTTTGAGGAGCATATCTTCAGAAAGTTGTTTGGAAGCATCATCATCTGAACTGGAGGACTCATCATATTTGGCAGTGTTGTCCTCTTGTAGCCCTAGTATGCTTTGGTTTAGTGGACTATACTCTATGAGGAGGTTATTATATTCTTGAGCAAGGGTATTTTTAATTGCTTCCTCTTTTTCAAGAGAAAGCTCCTTCATTTCCACTTGCGCAAAAATTTCTTTGTTTCTTTCCTCCTCATCCTTTGAGCTGAAAGTCTGCTGATTCCCAATCACATGGAAACTATTACTGATGATTTGAAATGAATCGGAGCAAAGATCCAATGAATCTTCACTCACTTCTAGGCTTTGAAAACTTTCATCATCAGTATCATAAACAGTCTGCACTGGCTCATTACTTCTTTGAAGGAACTGATCTTCCTCCCATAAATCTGCTAATGATGATCTTGCAAAATTAACTTCTTTTTGGGAAGCATCATCACTAGATAGATCAAAGTTAGGAGAATCACGAATATAAGTAATACTACCAATCAAACATACTGGGTTATCAGCAGGTCCTTCCTCATTCTGTTCTACAAAAGAAATTTTAAAATCTGTACAACAAAGTTCTCTATGTGAATGGGCTAGAGTGTTTGTTTTGGTAAAAGTTTCAGAGACTGGCTGTTTATTAATAGTCCGATCTATCTCTTTTTCTGTCAAAGGGGAAGATGTTTCTATGTTCCTTTGAACATGAGTACAACAGTTCTCTGTCTCTTGTGAAGACTGATTTTGAGGCTGGATGTCTTCTTGAGCCTCGGCTATAAGGGATGATGAATCAATATTTGAGTTTTCAGGGATATCTTGAGGAACGTCCATTATTTCTTGGATCATTTCTTCCTCAACTAATTCATCTATATTCTTAAAAGTTTTCAATAGGATATTAAACTCATGAATGGATGTTAAAAGATCTTCAGGATGCATCTCTTCCAAAGCTTCCTCATTATCTATAATGTGTTGGGTGATGTTTTGTGATGGATCATAATATATTGCACCCAATGATAATGATGTAGTGTTTTCTTTATAGTTATCATAGAACACATATTCAAGGTCTCTTAAAGAAAACAAAATACTAGATCTTAAGCATTCATACCAATCCCTAGCTTTTCCTTCTAATTTTAACATGAACATTTTCATTAGGCAGTCTTCATGCCATTCAACTTTCAACCTCCATACATGTATGTGAAATTTGATAAGATGTAATAAAGGGTCATCAAACTTTTCACCTTGAAAAACAGGTAGGTTGTCATCACAATTCACCTGGGGCATCTTATGTGGAAACCCACGGATATGATCTCTACTCATTGGGGCATATCTTCGTTGTATTCTTGGAATCATGTTTGTAAATCAAGAAAGAGGTCATTGTGTCCGGTCAATCAGTTCAGGGTCTTCTACCAGTGGAATCATTTGGTCTTCTGGGAGTTTCAGAGTGTGGAGTCGCTAGGTGGAAGATTTTTAGCTCCTAGGGAGGTAAAATGTTTTAATAGTTCCACCACCATGTGTTTCTTGTAGAGCTGCAAGGTTTTTAGGAAATGAATTAGCTCTCACGGGTGATCTGAAAACAATTGATAATTTTATCTTAGGATACTTCCTAAGAATACCTTCTGGGTTATCAACTACTTTAGGTGGATCAGGGTCAGGATAGGCTCTAGTGTGAATCTTTCTAGGAGCCACTATGTTGTGTTTTTCAGACCCAAATAAACAAGACAAGTTCAACCAGGTAAGACAATATTTAAGAGTTTAACTAGTATTTTTTGCAAAAAATTTAATCTTGCAGTCTTTTGACTGAGTTTGAAAGATATTATAATGATAAGGGTTCTTCTTAGTGGAATCTTAAGGTCTGTTCAGGATTGTGGAGTGTGGAGTCGCCAGGTGGATGAATTAACTGTTTGAAGCAGGCTGTTGTCCACCATCAGCAATGAGATACCAATCTAACCAGAGATCTTGGGTCTTTTGAGTGCCTAAGGGTGTGTAAGATAAAATGCACTTAATTCCCCAACGGAGTCGCCAGAAATGTTAGGAATCTACAATTTTAGCAGATTGGTGAGACTAAAACTACAGAAGCAACATTATTTCAACCAACTTTGGGATTCTAGGATCTAGCCCTCCTAAATTCGAAGAGGGTTCTCTCCAATAAGTAGAAAGATGGATTTGTCTTTGAAGTTTGGGGTTATGATATTAGGCTAGTTATGAAGGCCAAGGGTTTGTTTGTTTTTTGGATGGTTGAGCATGATTATTATTTTGAGGAGAAAGTTCTAAATGAAAAAAGTTTCAAAGGTGAGAATTTGCAAGTGAATAGAATGGCTAGGCTAAAAAGATAGATATAACGTTGGTTTTTAGTCCATTGGGCTGTGGAGTCATAACGGGACTTTAATTGAGCAACAACATCAAGAGTGATCCAAGGGGCAAGTCATCTACATCACAAGATTATTGAGATTAGAGTGATGGAATGGAAACAATAAAGTGTTGGAGGGGTGGAAACTGATAATAATTGCACAAGGGATTTATAGTCAGTCCAAACAAGAAAGCCTCTTAAGTAACTATTTAAAACCAACCAAGTGCAGGGCTAACCATTGACTTCTTGAGCAAGTTTGTATTAAAGCAGCTTAATTGACAAAAAATCCAGTAATCCACATAATTACCTTCAGAAAGTATGAAAACATATAAGAGAAGACAAAGTATAAACTTAAGATCAGATAAAGTACTTTGAAACCTAGTCTGCTTTCAGTTAATACCAAGTGAAACTTTCAGAATCTTCCTTTGGAGAATACAAGCTAGCAACAGGGCAAACCATCACTTTCTAGTCTAACTTTAATAAGAAAATAAGGAAAATAACTTTCAAGAACAATGTTTAAAGAAAACAGTAGGATGAGGGAACTCCAACATTCCTAACTGCTTAAACTGTATTGAATCATTCTTAAATAAACAATTTAGAGGAAAACATTGAGATAAAGCTTTTCAGTCAGAGAAGGTTACTGATGTATAGCAGATCCTAACTCTATAAATGTTGTTATTTATCAGAGAATAGTGAAAAAATATGACATACTAGAAGGAAAACAATAACAAAGAAAGGAGCACTTCACCAGTGATATAGACCAGGATCCCAAGAAACAGCTTTTTTATTGATGTCAAACCAGTTACAGTCCTCAAGTCCAATGTTTCAATTCAGCAATCATCTTCACTATCCAGCCTAACAAGACTAACACAAACAAAGCTCCAAGGGCCAGTGAACACTATTTACAATCAGAAGTTTAAGCTCAAATGTATTTCAAAGTTCTGCAACCAACAGTTTCTCATCTTCTATAGAAGTATTTATAGAAGAATGAGGAGGTGAGATCTGGTAAAAGATCTCTTAAGGCAATTAATACAGATTCAAGACTTCTTGGCCTTTTGAGGGGCTCGATGAAGAATTTTACAGGTGGTTCTTTGTATTAAATATTTTACAATTAATATCGAAGCTCGGTGGGAGCTTTATTTGACTTTGAGGCTCTGCGTAATGTTTGGAGTAACTTTGCAGATATTTCTACATTTATTTCCTTGTAGAAGTAACTCCCTGGCTGCGCTGAGGCAAAATATTTGATTTCTGCAATAAGTTCAGCCTCTGTTTGAATGCTTTGAGGCAACAGGTGGTGCTTATGGTAGCTGAGGAATCAATTCGCCTCAAATGTGGCGGTGGAGGGTTGCTTGCTTGTTTAAACACTTATGATTTCTTTTAATTGTGTTTTAATTCTCGGAATTAGGCTTTTGATAAGAATTCTTAGCCGTAATTCCAAAATCTATCTTCAATCTTCATTCTCCTGTGCTATGTCTTCAAAACTGATACTCTTTAACTGTGTTTTTAATAAAATAATGTCTTGTCAATGTGCAGGGTCACGCAGGTCTTTTAAAGGCATCAATGCCCATGAAGCATTTGATAAAAAGTTGAATCCGACCCATGGATGGCTTCTCTTTAATGAATCGAGGATGTGTGAATCATCATTCCCTGCCTTCGGCTTTCCTTTATCATAATGGACAAACCATTCAAACCTGCAAAATACAAATGAAAATTATAAAATCCTGCGTTTTTTAGGTTTAACTGCTTCAGAAGGTGGGGAAAGAGCGTGGCCGTTGGATGGAAGCATCCAATGGTGGATATCTATGAATAATAGGCAAAAAGAAGAGCGGGAGAAGAATAAAGCGGAGTGATCCTGGACCGTCCTATTTGGACACGTGGATGGTCCAGATCTAATTGGAGGATCGCAATCGGTGGGACGAAAAAATTGGTGCAATGAAAAAACTCCGATGTGATTGCGCGATCAGAAAGGATGAGGCGATTAAGTGATGGTTGTTGATCTAAGGAAGACATCAATGGTGGAGAATGAATTGGGGGACTCGGCAATCGAGGGTGGGAAAACAAATGCAGCGATTGAGAAATGCGATGCGATTTAAGAAATGCGATGCGATTTGAGACATGCGATGCGATTGAACGCTGGTCGTTTGATCGAATATTGATCAATAGATGGGATTAAATTTGAAACAAACTGGTGGAAAAAACCCTTATAATATATAAAACCCAAAGTTTTAAAATAAAAACAAAGGTTTTTTATGGATCGGGGCAGAATATTTACATAAGGTGGATAGGCGCCCGACTACGGGGCCGTTGGATATATGAAATACAAAGGGCCCGGGGCTTTATATATTCAAAAGGAGCCAATCACAATCAGAGCCTCGGGCTGGTCTTTAAATCAACCCATTTGAAATATTGCGATGCGATTGAGCGCTTCGGGACTTCGATACTTGGTCTCGGGGGAAAAGTCATATGAAACAAAAAGTCGAGGGGGAGTTTAACATACATATAAGACCCAATCACATCGAAACTTTTGATGCGGGTTTTTTAGATCAAACCATTGAACTTTCTCCAATTGCGATTGCGTGATTGGCTCTTTTCAATCTAACCATTTATATTTAGCACGTGATTTTGGTTTTTAGACCAAAACTTTGGAAAAGTGGGTTTTTGGGTTTTACAAAGGAAAAAGCAGATTGGGAATGGATTTCATAAGGTTTTTAAGTGTGAAGGCGGGCCCACAGGATATATACATATAACAAAATAATATGATCGGGGTTCTTCAATACAAAACCAATCGCATCGGAACTTTGGAATCATGGCAAAGACTTGCGCATTTTAGTTTTTGCGATGCGATTAGGGCCGAAAGGCTTTAGCACTTGGTTTTAATGCGTGGGCATGTGGGGGGAAGTGGTTAGGACTTAGCCCAAGGGGCTTAGGTCCATAGTAAATAAAACTTGTTTTTTATGAAGTTTTTCAGAGTTTTTCAATGGAATTTGATGGTTCCCGTAAGGTTAAAAAGTGATTTTTTAACCTTGTAAAGATGATTTTCATGAATGGAAGAAGGGAAATCGTGAAAAATAGAGGAATTTTATGGAAAAAAAGGGAGCAAATGAAGGTTAATTTTGGAAGAGGGGGAGGGGGAAAATGATGGTTTTTCAGCAGTCTCTTCTCATGAAAGTAGCAGAATTTCTGAGTATAAAATGGGAACAACAATGAAGATTTAGGATAGAGGCATGAGGCCTTTAAGAGTCTTCAAGAGCCAACAATTTTTAGTAATGAAATTTTTTCTTTGAAGGCTCAAAATTTCTTAGCCACCTTTTGTTAAACAAACATTATAGGTGGCTAACAGCTGGGAGGGTCTCCCTTGTCCACGGTTACTCTGTAGCCTTTTCAAATTAGGGAGGTTGGGACAGTGGCGAGTATAATGGCCGTAATCACCATAGATCGAAAAAGAGTGGTTTGTTCGGAGAGGTGGCCTTTTGATCTGCCTCTGGGAGATGTTTGGTTCCTGGTTTTGATTTCGGTTGTATTAGGGTCCTATAATAATAGGATTCATAATTTTTAATTGACTTTGATTAGTCTTGTAATATGTACATACTTTTCTTTCTACAAATTGTTTTTCCATATCAGAAAAATAAAAAATGTAAAGAGGGTAAAAGTCCTAAAAGAAAAATCAAAGGACTTGAAAGAAAAAATATAAAAAAGAATAGAAAAATGGACCCCAAATAAAAAGGGATAAAAATAGAACATGAAAGTGATGCAAATTCAAATGTCACTACTATTTACTTTTACTGCAAAATAAAAATTATTTGTAGCTTGTTAGAATTCCACAATCCATGAAGGTTAAACATCTTATTCTTAACCTCTTGTGCTTTAAATTTAAAGTTGTTAGATAGAGAATAAAGATCTAGCCAAACAATTTAATCTTGGCAGATCAGTAGTTAGGTAGAGAATAATAATGATCTCAACAACTTAATCTAAGCCCTTGGAAGAAATAATAATAGAATTAGTTAGTTTGTTGTTTTAAAATAAAAATGAGCAAGGGTTTGCAAGCTCAAATTCACCCATGAAAATGAAGTAAAAATGTCAGGGTAGCAGATGGGTAGGTACAAGCAGTGTTTACAATCATGGATAAGAAAAAAATTGGTCATTTCATTTACTAACTTCTTTCAAAAAATCATCCCCTTGTAAAAATACTCCTTCCCCTCCATTTTCATTCTTTCCCCTTATTTCACTTTTTCCCCTTTGCAAAAATTCCCTTTTCCTAAGTTAAAAAACAAATTTTACTTAAGAAAAGTAAAACCCTTTAACTAATTCCCCTTTTATTCAAAAACACCCAACCTCCACCCCCCCCCCAAAAAAAAAAATCTTTATCCTAAGTATAAATGCTAAAATATTATGTTGGGACCCATTATCAAGAAATCTATTTCCAACATCAGATTTTACATTATACTTAGTGTATTTTAACATTCCGCAGTTACATTACATTGTTAACATTAACTTATGTATTAACTTATTATATATACCTTTTAGCCCGTATTAATATAATTCACTTATATATTATTCCCCACCCATATTTTCATTTTAACCTATGTTCTATGTCTCCACATGCTATATAATCCCGCCTTGCCATAGGTTTAAATTATTAAACTCTGCTTATATATACCGGACCCACTACATGTATTCCCCACCAGTTCTAATATTACACTTATCTGTATCCAATTTGTTAATATATTAACCTCCGCCTATCATAATACACTCCCAAATATGTAATGAACAAAATTTTTAAATACATATTAATCTCTCGCATCATTTAAACCATGGGCCCCACACCATCTGACCTTGAATCTCTATCACATCATCTCATCCTTCCGATCATCATCTACCAAATTTGACGACGACTATCCCTTGTCGCACATTCCTTAGAGTGATATTTAACATACCCCAAGTCTTGTGATAAGTGTGGTTTTCGGGCTTTCTCTCCCCTTTGTGTGTCTTAATCGTATTGGATCGCACCAATCAAACTAATTCCGCTTACTACCTTTGAAGCCCATGAAAATAGCTTTGCGGTTTTTTCTTCCCCTATGTCCAAACCACTCATCCATTTGAATTGAACACGAAATCAGTGCATTCACTATTGAATGAAAATGCTTATAAACGATCCATTTGCACTCTTTTTACTTTCTATTACCGTTTTCACGAAGAAGAAGCATTGCAAACTAAAACAAACGATGTCAACTCTATTTTTAAGCCTAAATGAAACAAAATTCACCAATTTTATTGCTACAAATAGTGCAAACGTCATCCAAGTGCTATAAAGACCAGCAAAAGCTTTTGAAAGCTTTATACAACCTCAGAAAACCTCCTGCAAAGCAACCTTTTAGTTTTCCCAGGTATTCTTCAGAAGAATAGACCCATTCATTGATATAAAAGAGTAATACAGTTAATCGAATCATTTAGGAGCCTTTAAACCTAAAGAAAACCCAGTTGCTTCATAAATCCTTTGTTCTGTAAACCCTGAGTGTCTTTTCACAGATTATGAAGCCTTGGACTGTTTTTAAACACAGTGTTTGATTAATTGAAGCCAATTACAGACCTGAGAAAAAAATCCTTTTGTGACCTTCAACTCTTTCCTACATACCCTAGGCATCCTTTTTGCATAAAATTGATGTCTTGAGATTCTTTTTAGTAACATAGAGTACATTATAAGCCCTAGATATTATTTTTAGAATCTCTAAGGTCTTGAAGTTGCTCTTTTGTTACATAGATTACAACTTGGTTAATTGAATGAGTTTAAAAACTTTTTGCAGACAATAGATAACCCCTATTTTATCCAAACCCTTATGCAAAATGTTTAAAATTTCAAAGGTGCTCCTATAGGCCTAAATCTCTGTTCTGTGGTCAAAAGAGTATTGGAATTGATAAATCAAACAAATCAATGGCTTCCAACACATTCTAGCAGTCAATCCTTTACAAACCCCTGTTGTAGATGTAGAGCACATTTCCCTGGCTGATACAGACTTCAAGATTACTAATATAGTGACAAAATTCAACCTTCTTGAGCTCCACTGCTGGAGCCAAGAAAAATCCCTAGATCAGGCTGATGAAGTATTCATCTAGGAATCAAATTTGCTAAAATATGTTGTTCCTCATACTTACCAATGCCCATAAGTAATCAGACTCTATCAATCATGCTACTTCCCTGATTAGAGAGCCATAGTGAACTCTGAAAAAAAAGGTCTTTTTTACCATTACAACTGAGTCTATCAACCAGATGTTACACATAAAATCTGGGCCAAATGAAGTTCCTTTGTCCATTAAAGCCCTCACTCAGTTATACTTGGATTTGGACTTCCCCAAGAGGTTCCAGATTTTTCAGACCTTCATTCCTTCTTATGTAGAAATTCCCAATCTAAATCCTCCATACTCTTCTGCTAAATTATCTGAAAGGACAAGACATATTATTTCCATTTTGTATTTCATTCTTGGCTATTTTACAAATGAACATGATGATGTTTCATTGCTTGGTTTCTTGTCTAACTTTACACCTGGTCAACATCCTGCTACCATTTTGAACTTTTCCCAATACCTTCCTAACAGTATCCATGAGAAATTGGTCAAAATGCCTTCTAAAGGTGTTTTTAAGTACTCTTCATTCCTATTTCACATGTTCCTATATTTTCAGTTTAAGAAGTTTAATATAATCCTTCAGAAGCTTGATGTGGAAGGAAATCCACAATCAGTCATCTTTTGGACTTCCTTGATAAGGAAAGATTCAAATGATT
This sequence comes from Pinus albicaulis, assembly GCA_034641835.2. Classification (NCBI taxonomy): domain Eukaryota; kingdom Viridiplantae; phylum Streptophyta; class Pinopsida; order Pinales; family Pinaceae; genus Pinus; species Pinus albicaulis. The sequence goes on along the minus strand of CM076580.1, from coordinate 1,710,598,915 downwards.
TCACCTATATAGACTTTATAGATTCCTTCATTCATTCCATAATCAATTTTCTAAACAGAAGTGTACAACCCAGAATTAGTAATGAAATAAAGAAGCTCCTACGATTTTCTGAGCACAATAGGATAGATGATTAGTACTTGTACCAAAACCATATAGAAATAAGAGTTTATGGATAAAGTCTTATCCCTTATAAACAACCCAAATACCTCCCTATGAGGTTATTTGACTTGGAATACATAAGGCATATTCTTGATTTAGATGCTATTAATTTCTTAATATCAAAGAAGAAAACACAGTTCAAGTTGAAGAACTAGGTTGGCCCTTTTATCTGTAATAATAGAGAGGCAGGTCCAGAGGCTGAAAAACATTTGCAGGAATTCAAGTTCAGTCCCATTTTCTTATGGTATTATGATCCCTTTGGTGTTATTAGTAAAATGAGAGTTAAATGAAAATTAACTCCATATGTACATGAAAATAAGTCTGAGATTGAGAAATTCTCAAACCAATCTGAATGATTAGAGAACACATTGGTAGAGGCAGGGAAGCAAAGTGATACTAGTCAAACTTTGTAAACTCTAGCACAAGAAGACAGAAATGTAAAGAGAATCAGAGAGGAAGGATCCTATACTTTAGAAACTACAACAGGGACAAAATTCAAATTGAGATACATTAAAAATCCAAGGCTAAATCCTGCCAATAAAGAAAGGGAAATAGTAGAGGTGATTGATAGAAAAATAGCAGAAAAAAGACAATGCACCTCCTACAATAATTGAAGAGGAACAACAACCCACAACTTCAAAGACATAGCTAATTCAGAAACAACACAATATTGAAGTTTCTTCATCTAAGAAAAAAAAAAAAAAAGGACATGGATATAACATAAAGATACAAATAAATCAAAGCCAGAAATGAAGAAATTAAGACAGAAATATATTCTCAGTATCTGAAACAAACTCTTGGCATCCAAAATAGACTACTTTCAGCCTTTGACTATAAGAATAAAAAGATGCAGATGTTATTTCTTCAACCTATAGTTCAAACTCCTAAGACATCCTCAGATTAAAAAAAGATAGAGTTTGAAGTCCCAGTCCAGGATATTCATCTTGTTAACACTTGGATTGATCCTAAGGTTGAAAGTAGGCAATCCTAAGGTAACCTCAAACCAAACTTTAGACTTGGTATCTAGCCCTACCAAGTCAGAGAGGGATATCTTGATAGAATCATAGCCAAGAGGGCTGGATTGAAAGGATTTTAGGCTACCTAAGGAAAACAAGGGGTTTTAATCTTGATTTTAGGGTTGGGCTCACTAAACTAGAATTAGGTCAACAGGATAAAATAGGGCCAGAAGGATGAAATTACAATCTTCTTGATGGGGAAAGTTAGGTAAAATATTTAAACATTCAAAGAGTATTAAATGATAGGGAAATACTGGTGAGGAGCTAACGAAAGAATATGAAATGTATTTTCCTTAAATTGAAGAAATTAAACACATTATACTTAATTTCCCAAAACTGAGCATAACTAAATATGAATTATGTTTTTCAAACTTGAAATCAATAATATAATAGATGTGAAATGGCTTATGAATCAAAAATAAATTATAAAAAATCAATCACAGAGAATAAACAGTGTTTAAAACTTGTACCATAGGGATCCCAAGAAAATAGCTGTAAATTTCCAATAATGTCCGAGCCAGAATGTTACTTGAGCAATACAATCTCTTCCACTGATTCCAACCATTACAAAGACTGAAAAAGTACACCTTATAGAATTCAAAACAACTTCCTCCCATCCTTAGGGGTCGAATCTATGAAGTGAGGGAGTT